>WAAG01052316.1:0-40679 GCA_013390105.1 Tichodroma muraria
TTGTTTTGTCCTCAATTTATTTCTTGTGTGTGCATAGTGTAGATGGTTCCTTAGCCACTTTTGTGTAGCAGCTTCCTCTTCTGCCTTCATCTGCCTGTAATAATACAGATGAAATCCAGTTGCCAATCTTTTATTGATGGAAGTCTCCTGGATGGTGCTGGCAGAGGTTTCCAACCGTTGTTCATAGTTGATTAACTTCACTTTAGAGGTCTTTCTTGAAAACTGAAATATTTTTTGGTAGATGCTAAGCTGGATTTAAACAGTTTTATGAATGTCAAATAAAATGCATTTCCCAATTTGTGGAGTAGTGAGTATTGGTTCGGAAAACACTGGAAACCAACTCTGGGCTATAAATGCTCTTACCTGACAACGTGCTGCTTTGTTTTTGAACAGGAGACGTTATTGAATTCCATGGCCCAGAAGGGACGGGAAAAACAGAAATGCTTTATCACCTAATAGCCCGCTGCATCATTCCCAAAGCAAAAGGAGGACTGGAAGTAGAAGTCATGTTTGTTGACACAGATTACCATTTCGATATGCTCCGTCTGGTCACCATTCTTGAGAACAGACTGGCGCAAGGGACAGAAGAAATGATAAAGCAGTGCCTGGGAAGGCTTTTCCTTGTGAGCTGCAGTAGTAGCACTCAGTTACTCCTCACTCTCTACTCCTTAGAAAACCTCTTCTGTGCTCACCCCTCGCTCTGTGTTTTGCTTTTAGACAGTTTATCAGCTTTTTATTGGATAGACAGAAGCAACGGAGGGGAGAGTCTTACCTTGCAGGAGATGAACCTGAAGAAATGTGCTAACTTCCTTGAAAAGCTTGTGACACAGCACCACTTGATCCTCTTTGCAACAACACAGACACTAATGCAGAAATCTGCAAACTCTGCAGAAAGCTTTTTACCTTTAAAACTTCCACATGAAACTGATACAGACTACAGACCATATCTCTGTAAATCATGGCAGCAAATGGTAACCCACAGGATATTTTTCTCTAAGCAGTGTAATTCTGGCAACAGCAAAGGCTTTACTGTAGTTTCTTGCCACCTCAAAAGAAACCAGATAGTAAAACGTTCATTTAATGTTGCAGAATGTGGAGTTCAGTTTTAACATCAGTTTATTTTGTAAACATTTACCAAATCCTGGTGCTTAAGACCTGATTAGGTCTAAGTAGCTTTTAGTAACTTCTCAGCTAGCTGGTTGTTGGTGGGTGATTAATAATTGTTGTCACCATTTTCTTGAAATTCAGTGAAAGGCAGGGAATGGTAAAATTTCTGAATTACTTCAGCAATTCAGTCCAAACTGTAGGGGAATGTTGACATTACTTGTTTGTGCTTAATCAAGAAAATGGTAACCAAAGACACATTAAAGTCCTGGTATCCTTCAGCAATCTAACCTATGTGGCCAAAAGCCTGTTGGAGTTTCTGGGTCTTGCTGCTTTACACTCCTTCTCTTCCAGGCTCCAGAAGTAGGAGCCTACTTGTCTGTGGCAGAGGTTGCAAAGAGGCCAGAGTTCAGTCTTTATAAACATTGGCCTTGGTTTATTCCCTGTAGCTTTGGGCATAAGAAATGCCCATTTTGCCTGAAGAAGAGGGTTCATTTTCACAGCCTATTAAATAGTGGTGATCCTGTGCTGCTTCTGCTGGCTCTCAGCCTCTCCATTTACGTTAGCGAGTGCTCAGAGGAGCAGGGATTGCAGGTGTTCTGACCTATACAAATGTCTGGCATTGAAGAATCTTCAGCTGTTAAAGAAATAGAGGCCGGATTTCCATAACTGAAGGAAAAGTAAAGACCTAGCTCTGGGTACCTGTGAGTTTGTGCTGCATGCAGCAAACAGTTTAGTTTTTGAAAAGAATTAAGTGCAAGTTACGGATTGTTTGGGGAGTGGACGTTGTTTTTTTGTTGTTTATTGTTTTTTAAAATGATGCACAATCTTTTTTCTCTCCCTCATTATTCCTTCCCACTCCTTTCTCTTCCCCACTCTCTCTAAGAAATCCAGGAATGCCATGCCTCTGGTCTTTACCAGTTTGCCACATGTAGAACATTTGTGTGCAGGATTTGGCATGTAACATGTTGCAATTCTGGCAAAGAAGATTCAGAACTTATGAGAAATGCCCTACAGTTCTGGCAAAGAACACCACATTATTTATGAACTTAGAGTGCCCTTTGAAAGCTTCAAAGTGCTTTACAAGAAAGAAAATTGCACACAGTACATTATTTAATACAAAAACTTACATTAGCTTACAAATTCAAATTACTCAAACAAGGGGGAAATACTTCTCACAGCGATGTTTGTTCAGTCATGTTGCACAGCACGTTTTATAGTTTAGATTGAAGAGATTATTAACAAAAATGCATATTAAGAAGAAGTATCTAGTCCAGTATCTTTTTGAGGAAGATGCCTAAAAAACTCTGTTGTTAGACACTTACCTTTGAATTTCCTGACTTCTGAAGCAACTTTTTCAAGCTGAATGTATGTCTGTAATCCCAGATGTGTACAGTTACCCTCTTGAGTTCCACTTGTGTCTGTTCACAATGAGTTCAGTTTAATTATTCTTTCTGTGGGAAAACTTCCTTTTTTCCCTTCTCATTTTAAACCTTCCATCTGATCACTTCTTCATGCCATCAGTTCTTTTACTCTGACACATGAGCAAACTTCGCCTTTTCAACATCTCCCCAGAGCTGATGAATTTATAGAATGTCACTTCATTTGTGTTTTCTTATCCATCAGTACCAATATGTATTTTATTTCAAAACCTGCATAAGTACACAAATCCATGAAAAAAATATAACAACCATTGAGCCTAGAGTGGACCCAAGTTAGATAGTTTACCATGAGTAGACACTTCCACAATGAATTATGATAAAGGGCATTATTAATTTTTTTGTAAAAAAGAATGGGAAATTTCAAGTAGAACTAGAGAACTTTAAAATCTGAACATTCTAGGACTATGTAATTTCTACCAGAAATAAAACAAAACCAAACAGCCCCCCTTTCCATTGGAGAATACAGCTCCACTGATGATTAACTTCTTCATAAAATCATACTTGCTAAAGAATATGCTTGAGAAAAAAACCCAATTTTCTGACATTCCCATCTGGAAAAAAAGCTTTTATATTATTCACAATGTAGTTTGTATTTTGCATTGTACTATAAAAGAAATGCTTAAATTTAAATGAAGCCAAAGTTCTAGTTGATCAAAAACAGCACCTCAGGAAATTTTGAAATTTCCCAGTTTTATTTTTACTTTGAATGCAGACAGATTTTTTTAATTCTTTGGTGATTGTAATATTCATGCTCTGCACATTTGTTTTAGCTGTATAGCAAGCCTGGATTTCTGAGGTGCTGAGCATCTGCATATCCCTGTAATGCTGCAGGAGGGATAGTACACAATCTGGGAGTTCACTGACCTCATCCTCTGCCAAAATTATGCCGTTTGGAAAAATTAACCTTTAGGATACAAGTCTCAGAAAGATGCAGTGATAAAGAACCCGGGAAGCAGCAATTTTGTTTGTAGCTTAATGCTCTGCGGGTATTAAACATGAGGTTTGCCATTTTTTAAGTGGAGAATTTTCTCAAAATTTTGTACCGATTGTAGTTAGTGGAGACTGCAGTCCATCCTTGTGAGCCAGGAACAGTGTATGAAATGTAGCATTCTACCTGGAATACTATGTTCACTGCAGATCCTCCTCTTTCACCTAGACCTGAGGTCTCCAGCCCACTGTCTCACCTGGGGTGCCCTGAGCTGCTGCAGCTCAGTCTCCCAGGGAGGAAGCACGTTCGGGTTAGTAGGTCTGTGCTCAATCAGCCCTGCAGAAGAGCACGGAATACGTGTATTCCTGAACTCTGATTTAGCCAGGTGTTTCTTAGAAATGAAAATCTTTCATGTCAGTGCCATTGTTCTTCAGCTCAAGGTGGTATTATTAAAGCTTTTGTAGGCACAGGAACTTTTTACATTCCTAAGAATTTTGTTTGTTGTTTCATATGCAACATGGAATTAAAGCAGCAAGCTTGAAATTAAGAGGAACTAGTTCACCCTTTCCCCTATCCTTTTCATAACAAGAGAGCTTCTTAGCAAAACCAAATTAAGGTATTTTGCAGGTTTTATATTTATTTCCTACTAAACTAGTATTTCTATGGACACTGGAAAGAAAATGTTGAGTTTTATATTCAGTTAAAAGTTCTTTGTATTCCTGGACTTTTAATAGAGCAAATAAAACACAAATAACAGTTCACTTGGTTTAAATTTGCACTTGCACATAAAATTCAAGTTTCCTTTTTCTTATATAACTAATCTCAGAAACTTAATTTTCCCTCGAGTTTGGAAATTGTTTTGTGGAAACATACCTGCAGTTGTATTTTTGCTGGAGTGTAATGGACAGAGGAAGAAGAAATACCACTTTGACAGCAGCTGCATAGAAGCCTTGGACTGTGTCTGAAGAGGAACATGACTTTTTACTTTTCTGTGGCTGCTCCAATAAAATGTCTCTTGAACCTCTTTATTCAAATGTACTTTTGATATGCAAATACCATACTGGAGTGATGGGCAACATCATTTTGCCATCACCAAGCCTGATGCAAACTTAACACCCACCTCAGGATAAAGCTGTGCCACGCCACCAAACTCCAGCTGGTGTAGGAAGTTGAAGTGAATTCTCCCTTGTGTAAAAGAGAATGTGCAGTGTGTCCAACAAGTACAGAGTAGCACAGGACCCTTGCATTTCATAAAGAAGGGCAGGCACTGGAAGGGCTTGGAAGACTTTGGCAATGGAAAAAAATTTCAGACAGGTAAAGAGCATGAGTACATTGCATGTGCATGATCTGGATGGAGAACTGATGCCCTGCAGCAGTCTCTGAAATCAAAGGTCTGGCCATCCTTTGTATGAGAGAAGACGGCACAGTGGCACTGGGCTGTAGATAACATGGAGTGTGACAAAAGGGCCCATGAGCTGTTCACAGACCTGTCTAGCATGGTAATATTTTCAAAGAGAAGGTTGACTAGCGTGGACCTGTAGATTGTTCCCACCTGGGAATATGTATTCCACTATGTAGATGCTTTATAGCTTATTTATAATGAAAATAAAAAACTCCGCTGCTCTGGACCCAGGAGGAATTAAATGTAAAAACAGACTTCCTATTTTATGTTGTTTTTTTTCCCCTCCAGCTCTAGGCACCTTCCCAACAGTCAGCACTTAGCTCCAGAGCACTCTCACAGCTTTCTGTGGCAGGAGCAAGTTTCTCTGAAAGCAAGTTGTTCTCTCCTTTGCTGAGGGTTTGTGTACACACTTTATTACCAGCACCCAGACTGGGGCTACCCAGACAGGGAAGCTTGAACCCATGTGACACATCAGTGGAACTGGTAAGTAGCTGTGGAGGATTGATTCTGTTGGCAATCAGGCGTAATGTCATATTTGAGTAGATGATTTTGAAGAAACAGGGTTGTGACTTCGTTTGGGAAAAGTCTGGCACTCTTCCCTCTGCTTTCCCACCCTGCTTTGCATCGTGCCCCAGCCAGCTGGTCGTTGTACCTGTGTGGGCCTCAGTGCTCCACAATAGTGGTGACAAGATGTCACCGCCTTGCCAAATGCTGGTGAACAGCCACGTTTGGATCTTGGCACTCTCGTTCTGCAGGAGTTGGCACAACCACTAGAGTTAATTTAAACTTTTTGCCAGGTTTCTTTCTCATCCATCTCGCTGGGCCTGTGCTAAAGACCTCCTAGACAAGGGGGAGATAGGAAAGAGAAGAAATCTTGGGGTTTGAATATAAGAAGGACTAGATTTTAGGCCATTGCTCCAAAAAGAGGCCAAGGCTGTGCGGTTTCTGCAGTGTCAGACAGAAGTCAAGGCCTCAAAGGTGGCTTGGCAAAGGTCAAGGAACGGGCCCTACATCTGTCAAGGGATGAATAGCAATTTTGACTTAGAATATCTGCACACGCTCACACTGCTGATGGAGAAGATCATGCTGCGGTGGGCATTGCTGTCTCTGACGCTCATCTCAGGCTCCATCACTGACAGTTCTTTCTCCATTCCAATATCTCTGTGAAGAGGGAAGTGAGAGAGGAAGGGGTTGAGAAGAGGGGAGGCTGTTTGGGAAACTCCTCAAGGCTTTGCTAAAGTATGGGAAACGGGAGCCATTTGGTCATCAAAAGTTGGCAGGCAAAGGGCTTCATTTCTCTCCAGAGCCTGTAGAAAAATGCCCACAGTAGCAAAGAATGGCTTAGCTAAAACCAGCAAACTCTCAGAAGGTCAGGGGGTTGCAGGAGCAGCCTGCAGCCACCATGAAGAGGAAAACCTGGCTGGAGAGGAGACACCACCAGAGCTGCTGTTCTGCTCCTCCGAATTCCTCTGAGCGTGTCCTGGTGGACATTCTGCCACTGGAATCTCCTGTCACAGCTGGAGATGGGACACTGTTCAATCCCTTCTGGGAAGCAGGAAGCTGGTGGGAGGCCACCCTGTCCCCATGGCTGTTAAGCAATCTTGCCCATGATGAAGAGCATTTACTTACAAGGTCATGGCTAAACTATCCCTCATCTTTTATTTTAATGCCTTAACTTAGTGGCTCTGCAGTGATACTACTGCCACTGCTTGCATTTCAATTACCATATGCATCAGTGGCACTTTTCTGAAAATAAAATAACATTTTGTGACATTATACAGGTGCTTGTATTTTCACCCATCAGAAAAAAACGATGCTTTAAAAAAAATTTATTAATCCTCTAAGCAAATGCAATAGACCAGTTGCATAGGCAATGAAGTTACAGAAGCCAGTGGAGACAGGAATTTGAATAGCCCATGCAGTTAAAGGAAAGGGCGCACCATGTTTAACATCCATGGAGGCATTCCAAATATGATTATTCTGCAATCCTGTTCACAACAAATCTTGCAGGCTGACACTACATGCCCCTTCCCATTGATCGTATGGCCTGCACAAGCACTCTGAGCCTATTAAGTCTGAAGTCCCTGCTGCAGATAATAACTTAGACATTTCAGTCCCTCGAGCAGACACAAAAAACTACTTACTAGCACAGTTGTCAATTTTGTGGAAATGTCCTGTGGGATTCCATAAGTATCCTAACAAGTGGCTGAGCTCTTTCCTTCGCTCCCATAGGTGTGGTTAAATCAAGGTGCAGTCAGTGCTAGCTGGAGGCAGGCAGGGCTCAGCTGCCTGGTGCCTGCCAGAGAGTGTCCCTGATCCACTGCTGGCTGTTAAATGCTCAGGAAAGATTCCATCTCCCACCACGGTAGAGGAGACAGTGAGACACCCCTGGACTCAGAAGGGAAATCCTTATATGCCTGATTTTCACCATGCCACAGTAGCAAATCAGCTATTCTCAGTGGTGGAAATGGGAATTTCTGACATGCTCAGATCTTTGCTGGTTGCAGATCAACTCACACTGATGCCAGTAATTCACCCCTGTGACCGAGTACTGCAGCACAGCCTGAAGGAGACTCACCTGGGAGCATCTCCTGGGAGGTCCAGCAGGGCTCCTGGACCAGGGCACTGCTCCTGGCATCCCTCCTGGCACAGGGAGAGCCGGCTCTGCTCCTCTCCAGAGCTGCACAATGCTCACATGTGGTGGCAGTGACTCTCAACCACTGTCACAGACACCACTAAAGGAAACCCCTGTCTCTCATTCTGATCCAATTCCATAGCTCTGCTCATGGTTCTGCTCTGGTGGGATCTCGTGCCTGTGTTTCATGTCGAAGTCACTTCTCTTTTGTAAAGAAGCTCAAGTGGTTTTCCTGCTCTGAATGAAGGACAGAGGTTGCATCCACCAGTCTCGGTGACACTTTACCCACCCTCATGGCTGTGCTGGCTATGAACCAAATAGTAACGAGAAAGAGCAGCATAACAGAGTGTCACAGTTACAAAACAGGCTTTTCTTTTTGTGTTGGTCTGGGTTTTATTGCTGCTTCTAATAGCTCTTCTAGGAAACAAAATTTCCCAATACTTCCTTTTCTGGTAAGACAGAGTGTGTGTGGTATCCTAGCCCAGAGGCAAGAAAAGGACATTCTCTGGGTTTATTTTTTGAAGTAAAACCATACTCCAGTTTGGGCTGTGCATTCCTCAACACAGTGTTGCTCCACTCATGGATTGATCAAAGATACCATGGACAATGAGAAAAGTAGGAGGGAGTGCTGGAACACAGAGCAGGCGGCGCTGCAGACACGTGTTTAAATGAACTCGCTGGGTATGAAGAAAATTCTGCAGATCCAAAAGCCAAAAGTCAAACTCTGAACTATTCCTTCTGAATTTTCACTTTTACATTTACAGAACAGCTGAATTAGACCCTGAAGATGATAAAAATGCAGACACAGAATTACAAGCCTGTTTTTCTAGATCTTTTGATCCTACGACCTGTTTTCTCCAAGGGAAAGGTTTAGCTTCTGGGAAAATAAAGTGATACAAACAAAAGTGCTTTCTGTTAGGATTAGAAATCATCAAATATCAGTGCAAAATTTCAAAACCTGCTGAATTCTTAGTATGTAGAATTGGTCCTGGCTACTCTCTGCTCTGGATGATTTCAGTGTCACTGTTGTCCTGTCATTTATTTGAAGCCAAAACCATTATATTTGGGAAGCAGGTGGGCTTTCAGACTCTCCAAAATCAATTTAGTATAATTATGGGGTAGGATGTACTAAAACTAAAATGTTAATTCATACACAGACTAAAACATATATTTAGCTGCCTCCAGGATTCTTGTGAACAACAGCAACACACAGGACAGAAGGCATTTCATCTTGCAAAGCCATCATGACACGAAAGAGGACATTCAAAGGCAATGGAGAAATCCTTTTGTTTAATGAAAACTGAATGTGAGGTACATTTCCTTACGCTGTGGTCTCCTGTCCCAGCTCTCCTCCCTGTCTGAAACACTGTGCCAAAGTTCAAGCAGTAAATCTCTCTTTGCCAAAAGAAGCCTGCTGGAAACCAGAATAAATATAAGTGGAGACTGGAGTAGAGACTGAAGCCTCATCTCATTTTGGTTTTGCCTTGTTTCCCCACAGCTTCCCTTCTCACCAGTTAATTGGTCTTGATACTGAAAAGCAGATCGGGATAATCCTGGGCAGGGTGACATTAGGTTTTGAATACAGAAGAAAAGAGAGGTCAGAGCGTGGTCTTGATACAAAGGCCCCAACCCCCCCAATCCTGTGAAACTGTGTAAAAGCCTTAAGTACTCCTGAATAAAGAATTGCTTTTTTGCAGACTTTTAGTTGACGGTCTTGTTCGAGTACTCATTTTTAATTCATCAAAGGAAACATAGAAGATGGTTGAGGATGTAACTTGCCCAGGCTTCTGCCATGAAACAGCAAAGCTTAAAGGTCTGTTTTAAGGTGTTTTAACAAACACAGGTCTAAAAGGCATGAGTATAGGGCAGCTTTGCCAAACAAGTGGCCTTTGGCCTCTAGTGGTTTTGATTGTGCTGTAGGCTGGGTTCATGTTGTTCTCCAGCCACCAGTTCGTCTCAATTTTGCTTATTTGCTGGAAGTTTGTTTAGCTGACATTCCCAAACAGGCCATGTTAACTCCAGAACAACCTATAGATTTAAATGCTAACAGCTACAGCATAACCTAGACAACAAACCTATCAAGAAAAACAGTGTGAAGAAACAGCTACAGGCAATAAAAATAAAAACATTTTCCATGTGAATATTAAAAAATAATTATGGGCTAATAGCTAACAGAATTCTTGCTAGCCCAGGTAAGCTACTGTTTGAATGAAAATTCATTACTTATGAACAGACTCGGGATATCTTGCCCACAACAGACTGCTCAAGTAATGTAGATCCTGTTCATTTTTATGCATTCCCTTTGTCAGGCCCCAATGGAATTGTTTAAGTTGGACATAGCACAGAAGCCACCAGCAGAAATGCACTGAGTGTGCTGCTCTGTTGGCAGGACTTGAGGTTGTCAACGCAATGAAAGGATCTCAACCACACAACCCAAGTTAAACTTGCCTCCTGCCAATCTGCCACATGCTAAATTCCAGTAAATTGCTTAATTAACGTAATGAAAGCAAACTGCACTCCAGTCTGCTCTATAGGTAGCTGAAAACACCCTCTCATACATAAGCAGTGATGCCTTGTCCTTTAACAGTGTGGCCTACGTTTATCTGTTCCTAAGAGCTCCTATGTGCACACCTCTTGTAAGTTTTTCTATTCCATTGTACAGAAAGTATTTCTGGTTAACTATTTTGGTAGCCTCATTTATATTCCCTATTTCTAGAAAGGTTCATGCATATGTTTAATGCATGAATAGTTCCAGGGAAGTCAACGGGAAAATTTATACCTTTAAAGTTAAGGGTGTGCATACATCTTTACAAAGTGAAAATGGACTTTTCATCTACACCTCAAGGTTTCCTCCAGCTGTGTCTGCCAGAACATACATAACTGAACCAGACTTCCAACACTAATCCATTATTCCTTCACCTAGAAACTTGAAATCCACCATTAACTCTACGATCATTATATACGGCTCTCTTCCTTTTTCCTGCTTCTTTCCCAAATTACTCAGAACACAGGGCATGAAAAAATTACTGTGGTGGCTAGGAAAGCACATGCACAGGCAGAGCCAGGTGGTGCTGGCTGGAGAAGGACATCAGGCCATGCTGACAGTGGCTGTTGTCTCACATTGTGATTCCAAGGCCTGTAGAGGTATCCACAGGCTCACTGCACACAGGGGAGTGTCCTGTTCCCAGCCTGCCATGACTGGCACTCACTTCCGCCTTGTTCTGGATCAAAATCCATGATCTAAACATCTGTCCTCGGTCCCTTGTACTCTCCATGCCCTGGTGACATGGAGCCCTTTCCCACCAAACACATCAGTTATTGTCTTGATGGCTTAGGACCACATTGGTATTTTTGGTATGCGTGTTCCAATCAGGAAAAAATCCAACAAAGGGTAATAATCTGTGTTGCAGAAAAAGTATCTGCATTTTATCCCGGTTTATTTTCCTCTACTTCAGGGACAGGCCAGTCAAAGACTCCATGGAGTAGAAAAGTGTGCTCAGTAGAAAAGCACAACTCCTGCCTACATGACGTTAAACTATCAAGTAGAAACAACATTTTTTGCTAGGTGATTGCGTTCCCTCCCACTCTCACACAAGCCAAGAAGAGTCTCTTGTGTTTACAGCCAGAGAATGGGAGAGAAACACTGGGCTGGTCTTGGCTCAGCTCGGTTTTTTGTTTGTGTTGGACACACGATGACACTCGCCTCTTCAGATCCAAGGTCCTAAAAGCAATTTGTTTTCATTTAAAAACAGAAAAGGCTGTGCTTTCTTACCAGCACACACGCTGGGGAAAGCTGACAAAGCAGCTGCCTGTCCCTGTGCTTCAGCAGAGGAGCTGGAGCTCCCATGGCTCCCACCCAAATCTTGGGCGCGTCAGAAAAGTATAACCACAAACTTTCCAACCTTTTGCGATCGAGCCAGCAATATTCCCGGTTTGGCAACTACAGCTCCCAGTTGTCAGCCTTACTGGGCTGTATCAGAGCCACGTGGACACAGGGAGCTGCTCACACAGCCCAACTTGCAAGACCGGTGCCTCAATTTGTCATGCTCATATAATAAATCAATTTGTTTCCTTTAACTAGGGTTAGTCAGCAAACCCTCACTCAGGCTTTTCTCGTACAGTAAGTCCCACGTCCCTGTAGGATTTGTGTGAATGTGGCCTTACCTTTGCTTTAGGAGAAGCAGCGAGATGAGGTAGTTTTCCTGAGGTACCCATTCTCTTGTGAATCCCCCCACCCAACAAACACCTGATTTTTCTACCCATGATGAACAGCTATTGGACACGTGGTCTACCCTGAGTCCTATGCAGCACGGTGTAGGGAAGGGATGTCGTCCTCCAAGCCAGGCTGACCTGGATTTGATGCGGCTGAGCAGCAGAGCATTTCACCCGCAGCCCCACTGCCAGCCCTGCTCCGTGTCCCGGGGCTGTGTGGAGCTGAGCCAGGGGAGATCCTGTCTGTCCTTCTGGACAAACAGGTTGTTGTGTTAAGCAGGAGAGGCCTATCAGTGCTGCCATCTCTCAGTCTGCCCCGGCAGGGCTGCGTGGGAGGTCTGGTTACCAGCACCAGCAAAAGTGGCTCCTTGTAGCCCCTTTGGCCCCTCTGGCCCCACTTGAACCCTGCTTGAACTCAGGTTCAGGCGAGAGGTTTCGCACGTGGTTCAGAGTGGGGCTTGGAGCAAGAGGACAGGGTCAGCAGCAGATCCCTCAGCACTGCTCTTCCCCAACTCTGGCTGATGGACTGCAAAATCTCCAGCCCCATGTGCTCAGCCTGCCTCGTCCAGCTGTGGGAGGAATTTCAGCTGTGAAATAATTTCTCAGAGGAAGTGTCTATCCGTGAATTAATGCTTCTAAGAACTAATTATTGGGTAAACTGTATAAACAGTCCCTGGAGTGCCTCTTCAGTACTCAGCTTTTGGGCTTCGAAACAGACAGAGCAGGCAAGAGGATTTTCAAAGGACACTCTATCTGGGCAAGCGATGATGTAGGTGACTCAGTGGTTTTTCCTCTCACAGCCTAAAAAGACAGGAAGGTCCATCATGGTCATTTGGGGTGAAAATTTATAGGTTATTAATTAAAAAAAAAGAAGAAAAAAACCCGCCATTTCTAGGCCAGATCATAGATTCTAGGCTGCCATCCAATGTCAGAAAATGTTCCCCTCCCAGCAGGGGATCCAGGCTAAAAGGTTATTTAATACTTTCTGGTTGATTTTCTGTTTGGAATAACTGCCTTGAATGATTGGTTTTGGCCTGAGAAACTGTTTGCTTACCTGGCACCTGAACTTAAGTGATAAACTTTAATGTCCTCCTCTGAGTATTCCCATAGCACACAAAGGAGGCTTCATGCAGTCCCACTAGCTATAAATCTGACCTTTCTTTGAAAAAAAAAATCAAAATCAGATGTTGTTCATTATCTCTTCTAACTCCTATCTACCCGTGAACATCCAAAAGTTTTAAAAGCCCTGCTTAAGCAGGTCTCCACTCCATTGATGAAATATCCTTTAATATTTTATAGCTCTGACTTGCACTTCTAAAAGTACTAATTAATCTCACTAGATAAAAACTGGCACAAAATGGCACAAGTGAGAATAGCTCCATCCGTCCTCACAGCAATCGAGTGCCAGTTCATCTTGGAGCATGTAATGATTTACTGTAATAGTTTTAGGCCCGTAATGGGGCCAATAACTGGCATCTGGAAGCTGTGAGGCTCTTTCCCAATGGATGCCATTCACATATAGTTATTTAATTAATTAACAGCTCCACTGCCATAAGCCAGTGAAGAGTCCATTAAAGTTGTTTTGTTTTTTTTTAAATATCTTCCAAAGTAAGAACATATGCTCCACACTGCTTTTCCCTTGGAGAGTGCTTAATGTTGCAACCTGTTTATCTTATGACTGATTTTCAAATTCCACCTTAACCAGCTGCTTTTTGCTCGACTTTGGGATTCAGCAGAGACTGAACTGCCGAGCGCTCAGCAGGGGCAGCGGAATAACATTCTACCTGCATGTGCTCATTCCTGAGCGAGGTGCCAAACCCCTGCAATGGCTGCCTGGCTGCCTCTCTGCTCTTCCCAGACTGTACATGTGATGCATTTTCACTTGCCCATTTTCTCTGCTGAAAGAAAAAAAAAATAATGAAAAAAAAAAACCAAATCAAGGTGTTGAGTTCATTTGGAATAAGCAAAATATCGGTGGGAAAGCGAACCCCAGCAGACATTGGAAGGAGTTGGTCAAGTTTGTAAAATACATTTGAGACCGCAGTCCCATGTGAAATGTGGAAAAGCCATCAGGGACCGTAAAGCCAGCAGGAATGGGTTTGGTCTGGTAGCAGCGCCAAAGGATTTTGCTTCCCAAACGAGGATTCCTACTCCTGAGGTGCAGTTAAATGCAAACCACGTTCTAATGGGTGCTGGTCTGCAGCGGGGCGAAGGGCTCGTCCATAGGCCTCGTCCTTGTGCAGGGAGCTGAAGCAGGAGATAAGGACAGGACAGCTTCCCCTGGCGCCGGCCGGGCGCAGGCACGTGCAGCGCGCAGCTGCAGCCTGGTGCCACGCAGCACGCGGGATCTGAGGAGCTGCCCCAGAACGACGTGGGAGACATGAAACTGGAGAAGCTCTGACAGGACGGGAATGTCATTTAACAGTGACTGTCTAAAGTGAGCCCTGCTAACGTGGCAGAGCACAGCGTGAGCTCCCTGGTACTGGATCGTGAGATGTAGGGCATGTCAAAAGTTACATAATCCCTGATGCAGAATCCTTTTCCCTGGCTGTAATGTGTTGTGTTGTTCCTCCTCCTATTCCCTCTCCCACTGGTCTGCAGCACAGCCTTCTGCCTGCAAGGCTTTTACTGGGGTGTGCTGCAAGGCTTGGGAAAAACAGCAGTGCCCTGGAGCTGCTGTCACCCAGAGCCCTTCAGCCGGTGCCTCAACCCTGTGATCCACCATGGATCACCCAAGGGCTGCCAGAAACCCAGGGGAAGCCAACAGGAGCTAGGTTTGATACCCTTGTGAGAGATTTGGGTTTCTCTGCCCAGATGTCAGGTGTGGGCAGTGAGGAACCAATCTTTTTAACTGTGACGCCTCGTGCACCTCCCTAGGTAGAGCCTCAGGCCTGACAAGCCTGGAAGTTCAGCACCCAGCTCACTTCCGAGTCCATCAGAGCTCTGAAATTGCTCTTCAGCCTAAAATCCCTGAAGCAACCAGTCTGTCCAGGCTGCTGAGCCATAGCAAGACCTCCTGGCAGGTCCTCCTCCTCCCGGAAGGTAACAGCAGTCGCCGCTGCCTCGCAGAGCAGGGGCTGTACAGGAGGTGGTTCCAACTCTCAGTTGCTTAATGGTCAAAGCACTCTTCTGGAAGCAGCACGTGGACCGAGTTCCTTCTCCTGTAAAAGGACGTTCAAACATGCATCTCCCACTTTCCTCAGCATACCTCGGTCCCTGGGATAATGCACTCAGTCCCTGGGATAATGCACTCAGTCCCTGGGATAATGCACTCTCCTTGGCTGCAGGAAGAAGGGACACTCTGCATTCACTAATGCTTGTGTCTGGGTGACCTGTAATCTGCACAAACTCCCATCAGAAGTCCCTGAAGCAGAGGCCAGAGCTCAGGATCTCTCCCCCCAGCTGACTGCCATAGCCAATAGGCCATGCAGGCTCACCTCAGCTAACTTCACCAGTATCCAGGTACCTCCATGACTCCTATAAGCAGCAGGGAAACACATTTCCTGTCCTGAGACAAGTATCTTGAGCTCTTTTTCCTCTCCACTGACTGTATGTGGAGCCTGGGGTCACTAATGCTGTCTTTGAAGTTCAGCTGTTCGATATCTACATCAAGGATGATGAGTCCTCCCTCTCCTCCCTCCAACCCTTTCCTGTCTTCTCTTTCTATCCCAGCAAACCCTTCATGATGCCACAGCTCTGACAGGAACATCCAGGAGCACAGAATTATCCTAATCCCCTGCAGAACTGCCAAGAGTTAGGGGCTGGAAGGCTCACCATGGAGCTGCAGGCTTGAACCACCTCTAGGAGCTCTCCTGAGAACCAGCAACACGCCAGCAGAGGACATTCCTGACATCTGGTTTTCTTTTCCGGTTTATTTTTTATTTTTATTCTTTTAGGCAAGACTGACCACTTCTTGGTTCTGCACAACACATGCTGGAGACACCTATCTTCTGCAAAGAACTGTAAAAAGTATTAATTAATATGGTAATTAATACCCCATGGATACTTTGTGCTTTTGTGGAAAGCAAAGCAACTATAACCCACTTTGACTGGCTGTTTTACTGATTTGTCCTGCTCTACTACTTCAATTAATATCCTCTTTAAATGTTATTTAGGCTTAATAATACTTATCTTCAAAATATTAGAAGCATCTCACATGACTTCAGGTTTCTTGATTAGTGTTCATTTACAGATAAATTAATTCAAGGTGCAATGAAGGTTAAGCACATATACTGGGAACTTAAACTAAAACACGTCTGACAGATTTTGCAGCTAAAGTAAAAACCCTGCAGCAGAAAATCCAAAGCACTCATTCCTGAGGTTACGCTTAAAATCCAAACCAATTAATATTAGAATCATAGAATCATAGAAAGGTTTGGATTGGGAAGGACCTGAAAGATCACTTCATTCCAGTTCCCCTGACAAGGGGCAGAGACACCTTCCAGGTGCTCCAAGCCCTGTCCAGCCTGGCTGTGAACAATTCCAGGAATGGGGCATCAACAACTTATTTGGGCAACCTGTTCCAGAGCCTCACCACCCTCAAAACAGAAAATATATTTATTCTCTGGTAGAGTTTACTTCATGAGAAAAACACTTTCTATCATAAGCCTCTAAAAAAAAAATTGACCAGCTCCAGCCATGGATTTTGACCCCTGCGAGGTCATAGGCAAGTCCAAAGCTGCAGTGTGGGGCCTTTGTGTGCTGACTTCCTTCCTCCACATCCAGCCTCTAGACCAACCTTCCATTTCTTTTCTAGGTTTGCAAACACATCAGACTGAACTTCTGAAAATATTCAGAGGTTCTTTCTTTCTGTCATGTGTAAGAAAACCCAATTCACAGCCTGAGAACTCCCTGGGATGCAAACAGGATGGTGTGATTTTCTGTTTCCAGGAGTGTCGCTGGAGGATCAGGGAGTATCATTAAAGCACAAGACAGAATTCCTGGACATATGCTGTATAATGTAAAAACACTCAAAGGATTAACAGCAGTTGGGGATATGTCTCTGGCTGTGCACACATACCAAATCTACAAACAAGGGATTAGAGATACAGCATATGAACCTGCAAGGAAGAAATACAGTGGGGCCAGAAATGGGTTCATAAGAGAAAGGTTATTCCTGCGTTTGTAAAATTTTATACAGATCCTTGTATTCCATGATGGCTTATTTGTATTGCAGGAATATGTAGAAAAAGAGATCACTCACAAGCTGCTGGGGGTTGTATACGCTGCTCACAAAGGAAAGTGCCTGCCCTGGAGCTTGCAGGCCAAGAGCTGTTCCTTGCAAGTGCATCCACATGGTTGGACTCTCAGCGTGTGGAAACCCAGTCTCAGGCATTAGCCCAGAAGAGTTATTTAAACAAGAAACATCTTTATTCTTTTGATACTCATTATTAAAATAAAACACCCTTCTGGATTTTAACAAGACCCATGCACTCCTGCCTGGCTTTACTGCATCACCCTCTTATCTAGAAAGTTTTTCCTAATGTCAAACCTAAATTTTATTACCTGCAAATAAAGCTGGTTCCTTCCTTCTCTATCCCCCAGCACGCATGGGGAAAGATTTATCACCATCCTCCTTACAATAAACTTTAATATATTGCAAGATTTTTATCACAGCTCTTCTTTAGACTCTGCTGTTCCCAGACTAAACAAACAATCCTTTCAACGTTTCCTCCTAGGTTGTTCCTTCTGTGCATCTGATATTTCTAGTGTCTCTCTCCTGGATTCACTCCCGTTTGTCTACATTTTTCTTTACAGCACAGTACCCAAAACTGGACACTCTATTCCAGCTGAGGCCTCACCGGTGCCAAGTGGAGTAGAATAATTATCTCCTATGTCTTAGGTTGCAGTCTCACATCCTGTTCTGCCTGCAGCTGAGCTGGGTGAAAAGTTTATTTCTTTTCACCCACTCCAGCTGCTTATCACCACCCCCAGCTGCAGGCTCTCCCCCTCCCAGGTCAGCAGCATAACTGCCGGGGATTGCTCCGAACACAATCTGGGTGAACGGTCCAGGTTAGAGGCAATAACTCAAATAACAGGACTTTCCTGATCACCACTTCAGCAGGCCCAGGTGAGGCTGAGGATAAACAGGTATGAAAAAGCTGAAACCTGAGGTGGGAGGAGATGATAAGCAACAGGGTAATGGACAGCGGCTTTCGCAGCTGGAGGAACTGCAGCCAGGAAAGGAAACCTGATATTGTCCTTACCCTCAGCCTTTTGTCCCCTCTGCATCCTTAGTCCCTCCTGATGCTGCTGCCCAGCTGGGAAATCCTCTTTTTGTATTTCTTCTCCCAGAGTGCTGTAGCTTGCACTTCATCTTCAGGCTGACTTTATAAAATTTTTCCTCATTATCAATGCCCTTCTAACACAGATTTTATTGTCCTGAGTAAAACCACCCCAAACAGGTCTTTTGTGAGGACCTTGTTCCCTTGTTCTCACACCCAAGGTGTTTGTGAAAAGGACAGAGAGGAGAACATTGAGGTCTGGCTGAAAAGCTGTCCTGGTGTGGCAGCAATACTTTCATAGCTGTCACCTAAAGGTCCTCATCCAGCACCACCTCAGAGTGACAAAGTTTTGTGTCTGCTTGCAGCCCTTCACTGAATGGGGTCACAAGGCTCACCAGTGTCACAGTGAAAATTCCTGTTGCTTTCCTCCACTTGCTCTGCCTACAGAGAACACCTGGCAGGATCCCATATGGGCTTTTCTCACTCACAGGAGAAATACAGCCAGACAATATGGAAATACTGCACTGATTAGACTGAAGATGAGCCTTTCTTTGCTTAATCTGTGGCTTCTGCAAAAATATGATGGAGGCCTGAGCTGGCTGCTGATCTGTCTTGCAAATTTTCAGCTCCCCTGCAAAACAGTGCTTTGTGCTCTGAAGAATGAAGACTTGGGAAAACAATAATCCTGTGAGGTCTAAGGGCATTTCTACACCGGGACCACCAGCCACAGTGAGAACATTCGGCGACGTCATGACCCTGTGGGACTCCCTCCCACAGCTGGCTTTTCCTTCTGCTGTTTAGACAGAGTTACACCCATTCTGCTTTACTGCCTTCAGCTCTGGGCATACCTTCATCCCACCCTTTGCTTATCCATGCATCCTTTCCCTGTCCATCCTCATTCCTTTTTTACCTCTACTTGCCTACTTTCCATCTCCTTCCATTGAAACTTCCCTCCAACATGTTCCTTGTTTTCTCAGGCTCCCCTGTGCCACCTCTCCATTCTCCTGGCCCCACCATGGCCCCCAGTAGCCGCAGGCAGGCTCTGCCCTGCCCGGACACAGCTGTGGGGACTCTGTTCGTGCCACAGGCTCTTTTCTCAGGCTCTGTGGGAGCTGAGGGTTGGGAACTGCAAGTAATTTTTTTTTTTTGCAAGTAAAGGCTGAAGTAATAGGAGTAGAGATGAGGTGAAGTTCTTGTTCTGTCTTGAACACAGACTGCCAATCATGCCATAATAGATGGTGGTTCTAGGCAGGGAACAGCTTTTCAGCCCACCAAAATTACACCATTAAATGGAATTTCCTCTATGGGCTAATCAGGATTTGAACCCATTTCTCTGGAGATAAAAGGCACAGCTCAATCTCCTGGTTTGCGAGGTCATCTGGAATACAAATCAACTTTCATGTATTCGTTTGAAATGTTTTTAGGTAAAGGATATATATTTTTTTTTAATCTGCTTGTTAGTGCCTTGTGCCTAAACTGGAGCTGTGAAGTGACTTTTTCTCACTAGAGGCTAAATAAAGTACTGTACTGTTTTTATAAATGTCCCAAGCTTTGCCAGAAGGCTGGCAATGAAAGAGGCTGGCAGGAGACAGGCACTGTCTCTGTTCTGTATCACGGAAGTGAGCCCAAGGACACCGGCCAGTGCCTCCCATCCGCGGGAATGCGACCAATTAACGCACGGATGATGTCATGGGATGGCAAAAGCACTTCCCTCGCAGCCCTCCCTGCTCTGCCAGCTCCAACCTTCAGTGTATTTTCCTCAGTCTGGTCCATGTACTGTAATAACTAAGTCAACTGGAAAAAATATTGAAGAAAAGACTGAGGAAAAACAGAGTGTAGGGGCAGCTGGAGCCAGCAAAGAAGGCACACTGAGAGCTATAAAGACGCTTTGTGCAGTAGCTTCTCTCAACTTCAGGATATTTAGTTCCACAGGAGTTGGAGAAGATGGGTAATAAGCTGGCCTTTATTTTAAGGGATATCCCTTGTAATCTCAGCTGCATAAAGATCAGTCTTCGGGCATGTGGAAACAGTGCTCACAGTATCTCTCTTTCAGTACCTCCTGCTGCTCACTCCATTGAATGGCCTTGGTCCAGCCAGAGAGGAAAAAAGCCTTCCATCCCAAAACAGTCATCGGTCTGAGGGAAAGGAGGTGATGAAAAGAGGCTGCAAGTGATGAAGTGAAGTAATTATTTATAGAAAGATACATGACCACAGAACTCAGGTGCCTGCTCAGGAACAGGGCCCAGTACTGCCCATCCTGAACGCAAGGGATGCCTGTGCCTTCCCTGCCCCAAAACAGGCAAGGGGAGCACTCCTCTGGGCTTCAGGCACACGAACCACACTGTGCACAGGGTCAGGGAGCACCATGGATGTGGGATGAGGCTGCTCCAAGATCCAGCAAGATGAGGGTCAGTGAAGGATGAGGCCGGTCTCAGATGTAGCCACAGCATCGCTCAGGCACAGACTCAGGGTGGGAGCTGGAGAGCAGCTCTGGAGAGAAGGGGTCAGCTTCCACTGGGACTTCTCCCACCTCCTCCCACACGGTCTTTTCCCAGCAGCCTGCTCCCAGGTTGCAGCCACAGCACATCTGAGCTGGCCTGGAGCACTGGCAGCCAAACCTCCGAGAGGGAAAATGGTCTTAGAGGCAGCTGGGGCACTGAGGTCTGTCAGTACCTGTGTACTCAAGGAACTGGCCTAAAGAGGAGACCACTCTGGAAAAACTTTGAGCCGAGATATCCAAATGGAGTCAAGACATCCAAATGGCCATGTGCCACTTGGGGTTATGGATGTATTTGCAAATTGGTTCTGTGTTTGTGAACCAATACATGCAGTGCTGATGATGCATATATATAAATTCAAATTGGCTTCATGTGACTGTGAATCAGTATACGCCAATAGCGCACGGATACAAATTCCAACTGGTCCTGTGTTATTGTGAATCAATATCCATCGTGCTGATTAGACCCATCCAAGTTCTTTTATTTTGTAGCTGACAGGGAGAGCCAAGCTTTGAGCACGAATGGGAAGAAGAAGCAGCCCTACAGGCATTGAGCAGAATGTCCCAGGGACCGATGTGTTCAATTGATCAGAAATCAAGTTTAAAATTTTACTTGGAAAGAAATTCAGAATAAAATTGCTTTGAATGTATCACAAGGGAAGGTGGCTTGCAGTGTTCTGTTGTGCTAGGCAAGCCAGCAAATGTTCACACTTCCTTTTAACCACAGTCACCTGCACACACTTAGAGAACATTTCTCTAGCCTCATCATTTTGCTCCCAAGCTTCTGCTTTTCTGTTCTACCTCCATTACAAAACTGGCTTCAAACCATCTCCCAAGTCCGATGTGACAGAAATGAAGAGCAAAGAGATGCCAGATTGCTGGTGGGGGCTCTGGCTGACTGGGACATTGCTGGTAGCTGGAATGTGCTAAGACAAAGGCAGAGCAAAGGAGCCCAGGTTTTTCAGATGGAATCGGAAGGTTCCAGGGGACTTATCTCTGCCTTGTGAAACACTTTGCAGATATTCCAACGGGTAAAATGTAAAGTGACACTAAGTGAAATTAACTGCTTTATAATTCAGCTATAAGTATCTTCAAGAGCCATATGACTAAATTCTAAATCATTTAATAAAATACAAGTTCTTGTTCTAGAAGGGTTTTCTTTTTAATGGATACTTCAGATGTTCAGTTAAATGTATTGTGACCAATGTAATTATCATTTGCCTGTATCTCAAAATTGTCAAATCAAGCACTAGTGGGCTGAGTAGTTAATAAGCACAAATAGAGATACTGAACTCTCTTCCTGTGGATTTCATCATCTTCCATTTCCACTCATCAGAAATAACCAAAAATGTGGAGACAAGGGCTAGACATAAGAGTATAACAGGAAAACTAGTTGGGAATAAACATAAGCTCAGAAACTAAAAGTAAGGTTGGGCATAACTTCACTGCCCAGGAAGGACAGGAGAGCAAATCAAGGGGAGAAAAAAAAAAAAGGAAAACAAGCAAAACTACTTTTAGAATGGAAGTTTGCCCATGTAATGAAAGGGATTACATCATGTTTGTCTGCAGTAGTAACGGGCTGAACTCAGTGACCTCAGATATCCCTTCCAGCTCCTCGGGCTCACAGATATCATTTCACTGAGCACAAAAGAAACACCTGACCCCACTTGCTTCTGCCACAGACCCAGACAATGTGGCTGTCTGTGGGCAGGAGCAATTTATATACTGAGTGCTTTTTTAGAAAGATACTCAGAGTTTACTCAGCTCCTTAACCTCTGGATTTGGACAGAATTTAGAGACCTTAGTTCCAGAAGTGCCAAAGAGAGCACTGCCTAACCACCATCATTGCCTGATCCCTGAGGGGCCCTGGTCAGTCTCCCATGTAAACCCTCCTGCAACTCTGATTTAGGCCAGATCCTACACAGAACTTGAAAGATCACTGGCAGGGCACTATCAGAAAACACTGACAAATGCTGACAGAAACACGCTGATGAGGTGAAATCTCTGTCCATCTCTTTCACAGCAGTTTGGGCACCCCACAGGAAGAAGGAAAAGGGCACTACAGGCTGTGCTCAGCCCAGTACCACTGACTTTTTCTTAATAAAGAGTGGGACCAGGTCAGTTTAGTGCCCAACAGAAGTTCCTCCAGGGCCAAGATCCCAAAGGGATCCAGGGCAGCCCTGAGGAGAGGGCTGGGAGTTCAGGGAGGGCAAGGGAGGGGAAGTGAAGGCAAACACAGCATTTAGCACTGTCTACATCCCCCACAAAACCTCCTTTCCCTAGGAAAGCAGACTGGCTTTTTGACTCGCTCTCTGCATGTGAAGCCCAAATATCCAACCAAGGTGACCTGGCTCATCCTGCTGGAGTCAAGTCACTTCATTTCAGCAATGACTAATGGTGGCTTAAAGTACGTGGTCAGTCTTCCCTGAGCTCAGTCCCTTACCCAGCTTCCCTGGGTCTACAGTGACTTGCAAGTAGCAGCACTGTGACTAACTGGTTAATAAGAGCTTCAGATTGTGCTGCATGGATTTTACAAGTATTTCAAAATGGCACTGAGCTTTACAGTGCGCTGCTTTCCCCTGCAGATGGAAAGAACAGCCTCCACCAGCCCTGTGTACCCGGTATGTTTGTCAGCAGTGCTAATTCACCATAAATATTGTTTCCCCTCCACCACAAATATTGTCTCCATCTCCCCTCCAGGAGGCAAAAAATCCCACTGCGCTTCCCATTTCTCAGACTAGCTGGGATCCAGCAGAATACAATATCCCTCCTTTGGCATTTTGTATTGTTACTTTTGTATTGACATTTCGGGAAGAAATGGGTGTATGGGCTGCCTGCAGAAACTCTGCAAGAGCTGTTTGTTGTTCCTGGTGGTTCCTGCGGGCAGTGTGGCAGCAGCAGGCTCCAGAGCCTCTCCCTTCTCTCTTGCAGAGAGAGGCAGGATCCAGCCCAGCGGCTCCGGCCGTGTGCGGCTCACCCCAGCACCCCCGACTTGGAGCGCTCCGGCCGCCAGGCAAGGTGGATTCAGAGGTGCTCCTGCGGCTTTGCTCCCGTTTCTTTTTCCACCCCCACGTTTAACCGTGTCAGCACAGACAGGTGCAGACAGATGTGAGCTCACCCTGGCCCTACTCCGAGCCCAGCGGACTCACGCCAGCCCCCGTGCAGAGCCGCGGCCTGTGCGAGGGCTCCGTGCCCGCGGCAGCCCTGCTGCGAGAGGCCGGGGCCGAGGGAGCCTCTGTCCGCCCGCACAGGGCCCAGCAGCCGCCCTGGAAAGCCGAGGCACAGCTACTGCTCTTCAGCGGGGCAACTTCTTTCTTAAATATGGATACAGGCACGAAAGCAAGGGATTGTTAATTCCGGGAAAGGTTCTGTTATCTTTCTTTGAGGCTGCCGTGATCCAATCCAGCAGCAGCCCCAGGAGGAGCAGGGTAGGGGCCGGGGGAGCTGGCTGCCTCCTTACCTCTGCTCTGGCCCTCCCAATCCAGATTGCCCATGTTTACCTCCCCTTCCTTGAGGGAAATGGAGCAGAATGTGCACTTTCCTAATGTAGTTTTGGCCAGCAGCTATTGCTTGAAAGCTCTGTGGTGGTCTGACATTAAAAAATTATAAATCTGTTAAAAAAGGTAACACTTTTCTAGAACACAGTCACACATTATATCCTATTTTGATAGAAGGAGAACAGTACCAGCATCCTTCGGGCCATATGTAGGCATGTCAAAAAAAGAATAATTTTCAAAAGAAATTCCTGGCTGCTAATAAAAAGTTTACTATCTGATCCTTTGTATATCAATATGGTGACTCAAGGATGGTTCTGGTACAAGATACAAATGCATTCAGCGTTTTGTGCAACAGCTACTTGGTTTACCATGCTAAGGCATGACTTCCAGTGTTTGTGTCCAGGTGGAAAATGTCCAGCAAAAAAGTCCAGTGTCCATGTGCCCCATTTTCTCAGACAGATAAGGACAATTAGGAAGGGAGCTAGTTCTTAATATGGGCTTCCTTCAGGTAAGAAGTTTCTGACTAAATTTTTATTTGGTAATCAAAGGTCACCGTACTCTAAAACTCTAGTGAGCTTCACACCCAAAAACGGCAGCATTTGGTGGAATGGAAATGACAGACAATTCTTAAACAGAGTTCATGAAGAAGATCTTTGGGGTCTTTGAAAAGCAGAATGTTATCCTGAGAGCTGGCCACGACTGATAGATATTTAAAATTTCAGTAAAGTTTTGTTAATTGGAAGAGCCTTCCTATTGTAATGTTTCCATGTAAGCCTGTATATGGAGAAGTTAATATGAATAAAAAGAAATAGCTGAAATCTTCAAATCTTTAGGAAACAAAATCAAGAGTACAAATTGCAGTTGCTATTCGGTGTCTTCTCTCTGCACTTCAATGGGTCAGTGTGGAAGAAGGAACAAAACCAGTCACTATCTCCTAGTGATTCCAGAGGCTGCAGCTACCATCCTATCCCATATCCTTGGGGAAGTCCAGACTGAAAAGACTGTGCAGTCCTGAGATGCTTGAAAAATTATTTGGGCTGTGGCATGTAACAAACATCTATTCATTAAAGCTTTGCAATTGTGACCCAGCCCTTCATCTTGCACAAGATCTATAAAAAAGGCTGAGTGACTATAAATGTGTCCCTTGGAGCAAATTATGGAAGACATTATAGGAAGACTGGTTTCTAGCCAGCTTTTCCAGCTTAATGAATTCCTTTCAAGGATATGTGAAAGCTCCATTGAGACCAATGGTGAGTATCCTCGGACTCCTCCAGGAAGATTTTATAAGGGGTCTCAACTATTGTATTCTTATTTTTCTTCTATTTTCAGAGAGCGGTTATAAAATGATTTGAAATGGTAACGCTACAGTTGAAGCAGTTTTCACTGTGAGGACTGACCTAACTGATCCATGAAGAGTCAGCAAAAGGCTCTTGGGCAGATCAGTTTTATCACGGTACCAATAACCACGAAAACTATTGGAATTTGTGTGCTGACCACTCTGGAAGAGATAAAAAATGCTTCCCTGCATCTTCCATGCTAAAACCTCACTCATTTAATTAATGTACAGATCTGGGTTTCCAGTGTGTTCCTACAGATATCAGCTATACATGGACCTAGAATGGGAATACTGAGAGTCAAGGAAGATTTCGCTCAGATCAAATACTTGTAGGTACCTTATATTTATGATATCTCTTGCAGCAAAAGGACTTTCATGCACACATTTATTATGTTATCAGCTGACTTCACATATTTTCTATTTCTCTATTAACAGAGTAAGAAAGATAATGATCTGCAGTGTTTCTCTCTCTAGAGACTGGTTTGCTCTTTCAGACTCCATGCCTTCAATCACTCCTGCCCAAGATGCTGGGATGACTGGGGGAGGTAAGAGAGAGAAATTATGAGCTATATGGAGAGAACCTACAAAAGGCAGTCAGTGTTAAAAAGAGGGATGTTTCATCTGGGAAGAAAAAGACACAGAGCAATGGGGTAGAGATGGTGAAGGAACAGAGCAGTGTATAATACGCAGGCAGAAAAGATGGGAGATGAATAAATGGAATGAGAAAAAGGTACGAAGTTTTAGCTGAAAAGTTCACCACGAGTCCTTTACTTGTGTGACTTCCCATCCAGCTGTACTGGAATATCCTGATATTCAGCTTTTTGCTTGGGTACAGAGCAAGTCACAAGGCACAGGGAGTGAACAAGTGCTGCACACGGCAGCACACGCCAGGCCAGCTGCTCACACTCTGCTGGACCTCGTCACATTGACCTGGAGCTGCTGCTGGCACCTCTTTGTAAAGTGCTACACAAATGAAAAACTATTTTTATTATCCAAAGACAGAAACCCCAAATAGGTGTTGTCACATGCAGCAGGAATTACAGACACATAGTGAAATACATGACTTTACAGACAGGTCCACAG
This sequence comes from Tichodroma muraria, assembly GCA_013390105.1. NCBI lineage: Eukaryota > Metazoa > Chordata > Aves > Passeriformes > Sittidae > Tichodroma > Tichodroma muraria. The sequence goes on from WAAG01052316.1 coordinate 26,361, forward strand.
GCTGATGTCAGGGCAGCTGTCACCTAGAGATCCTTCTGGCCTTGTATCAGCCTAAAATATTATGTGTTTGTATAGAAAAAGCATGAGCATCAGGAATCTGCTACTGTCTTGACTAATGGGCAGAACCATCCTTCATTCCAGTTTGGAAAGCTGAGCCATGGATTCTAAGCATTTCCCTATTTTGTTGTTTTTCAGACTACAAACAGAGGCAAATTAATTCCCCATGTAATTCTATTGAAATCTAGTACATTTAATGAAGGGCTGCATTTATTTAAGCCTGTACCAATATTTATGAGATGAATTTAGGCCCAGAATGTATTGGCTGATGGCCCTTTATTGGGACATGAACAGGACTGCTTTAATGGAAAGACTCCCCAGCCACTGGGAGTGACAGTGGGGACTGGGGAGGAAAAAGAAAAAGGGCAGAACAGACTGTCAAGACCACAATAATTAATGCTTAGTGAGGCAGAAAAAAGAGACAGACTCAGAGGAGAGCAATACCAGCACTTTAATTCATATGCTGTGGAGGTTCAAGTTCAAATCAGTGGCTTGAACGCAGCTTTATCTACACGCATGCCACAAGGAACTTACACATTTTCTGTTATTTAAAAAACAACAACCAGCATTAAATTGTCCTGCCACAGCAACAGGAGTCCTGCCAGACTGCCATGGAAGCAGGGACAATACAGGTCGGAAAATCTTTTAAGCCTTATTCATTTTGGATTTCAAAAATACATCCAACATTGTTATGCCAGCACCACAGGCCTGCATAGGTGAGAGTAAGAGACAGCTCATTTCAGTACAGGGATGATGATTTGGGTGTATTCGAAAGTAATTACAGATAACAGAGCTAGAAAGAAGCTGGAAAACACCAAAAAGAAAGTTTCTCTTCTCAGAAAATAATATAAGGAAGATGCAGACCCTTCTGATGTTTTGTATAGCCTTTTAAAAGTTATTTATAAGTTCCTAAGGCTGAGGAATACACCTCCTGGAAGACAGAGAGTTTTCACAGCCCTTTAAATTAGAGATAAAAAAATGTAAGTCCATAGGCCTAAATAATGTGGTTTGTGATACACAGATATATGTGTGCCCTCTGAAACAGCAAAGGGATCAAGTGTCAATAATGGTTTCTTCAGCTTTTTACAGGGGAAGCAGCAGTCTAGAAGCAAAGTGTCAGTCTCAAGGAAATCACCACATGGAAATTACTGCTGAATTCAGGGACAAAATTAACAACAGGGGCAGTGTAGAATCGGTTGAGCTTCTTTAGTTCTTTGAAAATGTTATCCAGTTTTAGTTTGGCACCCTTTTATATTGGTGGAACATAAAACCTCCCTTGTTATTCTGTACACTCAGGTAGTATTTGCATCTCATGGACTTTCACCTTTTCTTTGCAATTAGGTTTTGTCAGTTATTTGTAATTTTGTCACCTCCTGAATGGATTACACCATCATTTAGGGCAAGCACAGAGGGACCTTTGGCACCACCAGTCTGTGACTGCAGAGGAGTTTTGACCAATGTGCCCACACCACACTCAGACTCTGTCCCTTGCTATGGATACCCATCCAGTTCTTGGTAAAATTTGTACTTTTAGTGATATGCTGGGACGTCGCTGATAATTTGGAACTCCATTTAAATATGGAGTTGTTGCTGTTGGGAGCTTGCTTTTTCCAAAACCAACAGCTGAGTAATTTTGGTCTGTGCATCAAAACCTGCACTTGGCACATTCTGGGCACTGTAAGTCAAACCAGCTGTTTTCAATGTTACTGTATTTCCATATTTGCATTTGTTTGGTTCTCTGCCCCTTTGTTGCTGGATTGGCAGGGGTGGGGTATTCCTGGTTTCTTGATGGAACGTTACGAAAGGCAGATCAACTTCCTAGACTGGAAGTCAGAACATTCCTGGTTTTACAGGTTTTTATGCACAAACCTGCCGGTCTGTGGGGACTAAGCAGTGCTACAAAACCTCTCCTCTGTGTCAACACAACGAGCAGTTAGAGCTCTCCAACTTCAGGCAAATTGTTACACACCAGGACAATCCCCTCCAGACCAGCCAGGCGGGGGCTGAGCCCTGAGATGCTGCATAACAAACTAAATAGGAAAATGTGCATGTCTGAAAAGGGAATTATCACTGTGGTATAATGACTGCTATGCCTCCCTGGAAAATACAACATGGTGTGGGACTTTGTTCAAGCACTTTTTTTTTCCACACTGCTATTGCCAGCTCCAAATGTTCAAGAACTACAGTTTGACCCTCAAAATCACAAGCCTGTCTGTGAAGCGATAAATGTGGAGCTCTTTTACTGTGCTTTCTGGTTTTTGAGCTGTTAGGGTGCACCTGGGTCACACTTGTAAGCTTTATACTCTAACCATTAGGACTAGAAACTTACTTTAAATTAAAGAAAGAGGAAAGCTGAGCTTCTAACCTCATTACACAACTGTAGTAGCTGGAGTGTAAGTGAAACATCAAACATCACAAGACTTGTGATAAAATCATGAGTGCTGACAACATCAATTTAGAGTAGGAGGTGGGATAGCAGGGGAAACTCAGGGCAAATGGATTTACTTTTTATCTTAATGTTTTTACAGGCTGTCTACTTTTATCTTTAATCAGAAGTTTTCAGTGGCAGTTCTTTCTTCTTGTATCTGTGCATGACATTAAAAGGTCACTTCTGCATTAATACCTGATGCCATTTGCTAACTGCATCTCTCTATCAGAGCTTACATGAAAAGGTAGGTGTACTGATGGTACACCTGGTGCTAATATCACAGCAAAGAGGAATTATGGAAGTCCAGGTCATGAGTGCATGGGTAAAACAGCATTGAGAGAGATTCTAGTCCCCTGTGGGGTGTGTATGTGAAGAATACAGGATGTTTCTCATGGCTCTGATATTTACTGCCTCAGCAGAGAATACTGTATAGAGAATTTGCCAGTAAAGCTCCACAATCTTTGTGGAATGGGTTGTTTTATGGCATTGCATACTGGATTTTTTTATGCCTGAAAATTACCTCAATGAAAAATAACATGGAAACTTACAAAGGTAGGTATAGTTAAACCTTTCATTATAATAAATTGCCTGTAATTAAGCCAAGTAATTAACGGATCACTATGATTATAGATCAACAGACTGGCCAGATCAAGAATTCAGGTCGGTCTTCTGTGATGCCAAAGTGGCAGCAGTGACAAAGTGGTCAGCAGTCCCTCCACTATTAAAGGCAATTTCCAAACTGTGATTTTATTGTTTGAAACCCTCCAGTTTGAGGGAATTGTGCAGTCACCAGTCCTTCCAACAATGCAAAGAGTTGTCAGTGGCAGGTTCCTCAGTCACCCACCTGCTGTCACTTGGTCTGATCTGTCACTGATCTGAGAGATCCAGGGCAGCAGAGTGACCAGTTAGAAGGCAGCTCCAGCACAGGGAATACTCTTGCTCTATCATCATAATCCTGGGATTTAAAGTAGGGAGCTAAGCCTGGTCCAAATGATCAGTTTGCTTCAGCTGCTTTGCACAGCACCAGGGGTACAAGCAGAGTGCACAAGTGAGTTCCATGGCGACGAGCCAGAGGTTTTTATATGACATAATGCTGATATTATATCTTCCACTCATGAAACCAGCTCCAGATGCATCTGGGTGGGACTGAGTTCTTTAGTTCATGAGTGATTATGTTGCTAATTGGAAGGAGAGACACAGCCCCTGTGTGAATCAAGAGGTGTTGAGGGTCTGTAGTGTGGCCTTTGTCACAGCAGAAGGGATTCAGCCCAGCACTATCCCAGGAGGTATATAATGAAATCAGAATATTCTACTTGTTCCCCCAGAAAACATCACAAACTCAGAAAATTCAAGACAAGTACGCACAATTCGAAAATCCTAATAACCTCAAGTTTGCTCTGCTGTGATAAATAACCACATGTAACTCATAAGCATGAGAGAATTTCATAGTTCATAGTCTGAATTTGAAAAAAAAAATAGATGAGAAATTACTTTTAAAAACATGTTTCAGTATATTTTTGTTCCACATACTGCTACAGGAACAGGGTTTGATCTTTTCATTCTCATGCAGGTGATTTGGTGTTTGGTCTTTAGATAGATTTGGTGTTTGGTGATTAGATAGATTTCATCTTTCTACAAAACTCAAGCACAGAGGTCAAAGAAGGAAATGCTTTGTCATCCCTGCCTGCTTTCATGGGGGAGCACTGAGGTTAGCCTTCTGGATGTAAAATCTTACCACAGAGACAGAAAACAAGATTGGCTAACCACAATGACTTGACTCAAAGAATTAGCAGCTCTGACATAATGGAGGCATTCCTGAAAAATCTCAAGTCAGAGTTCTGCCCACTTTTGTGAATAAATAGCAATCAAAAAATCTAGGGCAATAAAACTCCATAGGCATCTCAGAATTTTATTTCAGCCAACATCAATCTTCCTTCCCTTCAGACAAGCTAAATTATACCAGTAAAATCAGTGACATTAAATCAGTCAAACCAGCTGAATGCAAAAGCTGAGGGAACGGACCAAATTTAAACTGTGCACACTGAGAGAAAGAAAACTGCTCATAAAGTTAAATCTTAAATAAACATGAACCCTTATAGGGGGTACACAGGGAAAAGGAAAGATTACAGTCCAAAACTTCGGAGACGCCTCTGAATAAATGTACAGGGGAGTGAGAAATGGACTTGGGTTTTTCTGTGCTTCAGAGGATGCAGCTTATGGAGCCAGAGCTGTAAAGGAGCTAAATCAGACTTACCGAGAGGACAGGAACAGAGCCACGGCCTGCCAGGGCTAACACCCAGGAGCATTCCCAGTTTGATGGATTCTGTAGCTGACACTGCTGGAACGCCGCTCTTGGAGGCGCAGGACCGGCGTGCTGGAATCATCTGCACAAAGTAGGCCACGGCAGCCCCGGCTCTCCGGGGACTCGCGCTCCCAGCCCTCCTGGATGTCACTGCGGTGGCTGAGGACGTGACATCCCTGCCTTTCTAGCTCAGGACCCCCTCGTGCAGGGATGGAGCCGCGAGTGTGCCGGCTGCCAAGTCGCTGATGCGGCAATGGAACCTCCCTGTTCGTTTAAGCTGATTTGCGTTGAAGTTACCGGACCGGGAGCAGCTGAGCTCCAGGGGCAGTGTGTGTTTGGTTCTGCTGATCATACAAGAGGGAAAACTCAGTAATGGAACCCCCATTGGCTGAGGTACCCATGGAAATGCTGACCACACTGCGGGGTGGTGCCTCAAACCCTGTGAGACTCCAGAGGCACAGGCACTCTTTTCACCAAGGCCAAGGACGTGTCTTACATCACCCACTTCTCTCCCACACAGACATCTACATTTTCAGCTCCCAAACCACACAGGACATGGGGTTTGAATGCTCCAATAAAACGTTCTTCAATCTTGCCGCATCTGTAGGAACAGGATGGCTCACTGCTTTGTAGGCGCCCTGGAATAACCTTTAATCAGAGCAAATATTGGAAAAACTATAATGAAAGAACACCCATGCACATACAGACAGCAGAAACCAGTAAGAAAGTCCTGATTTTCTCCTCCTGTACTGCAGATCAGCTCCAGGAGGCATTTTGCTGTTCCATCCAGTGAGGCAGCAATGAACTATCTGTGGCTGTGATGTGCCATCCCCATACAACGATTTTGAGTGGGGTTTTCTCAAGGGGGTGCCCAGAGAGGGAAAACTGAACTTGCCTTAATGCAGAGCTCACAACAGATCTCCCTCTGCTTTACTCTTATTGAGCAAGGGACATCTGAACTTGTCTGCAGAAAGCAGCTGGAAAAAAAGGCAGAAAGGGGATAAGAATGACTTGAGATGGCTCATCATTTGGGATTCCTTTGATTTCCTCTCACAATATAAACAGTAGAAGTGGAGCAGGTCTAGTAGATCAGTGAATGTATCTTACTTGAAGAACAGGATTAATATCTTCCCACAGCAATCCACAATGAAGAATTCTTCAGTTGCCAAAATAATTCTGTGCTGAACAGAGGACTCCACAGGTGGGAAGCAATTCTCAGTGAATTTGCTTTCTGGGTGCTTAATAACTGCACATATTCAACAGCATCATTCTCTAAAACAAACAAGAGCATTTTTTCTGTGGTGCCCTCCTGCCTGTTGGCCAAAGGGATCAGAATCCTCAGCTCTGTTCCTAAAGGCTGGATCCACACTACCAACTGGTAGGTTGATCCTTGCCAAGACATTTTTAGAGGAATTATAAAAATCCCTCTTACAGAAGGGAATTATATGCAGTACTTAGGCAAAACAGGCATTCCATTTATAAATATAATTACTTCTGCTATTCTATCAAGAAAAAAAATGTAGTAGTGAGGGATACAACAGAAAAAATTATTTATGTGTTGACACTTGACAATATAAATAGAAAACAGATCTGGCTGCAACTAAGTGGGAAATGAAAAACCATGAGAAAATATGTAACTGAGATTACCAGTTGGGGGGATAATTTATGACCAGTCCTAGTGCATTCTTTCCAATGGAAGTACAGTCCCTCATTTTGCTTTTTGTTTGGATTGTAATTATGTGTGCACTTAATTAGCAACAAATGCACGAGCTTACTTTGCATTTTTGGGCAAATTATCTTCTTTTGACTGATGCCCTGAACACTACAAAGCAGACACTGGTCTGCAGTGCAAAGGAGGGAACAGAAGATGGCTTGGACATAGTCCTTCTGCTTTAGTGAGCTGTAGCACAGTTTAGGGAAGAAAGGAGTGAGAGTGCCATTCACACTCACAAGCAGTGAAATATTATCACCTTAGGAATGATTCTGACCCCATCTCTTGTATTCATGCTCCTTTTACTCAGGCTGCTTGACTGGGTACGTCCATTACTGCACGTTTTCTGCTTTAGATTTGGGAAGAGTATTTTTCTCCAGCATCTTCATTCTTAATATTAGTGATTTATCACATATGGTGCACTATATTTTTACAAAGCCGTAAGATACCATGGTGATTAACACCATATGAGAACCTAAATAGAAGGGAACAGGATAACAGAAATGTCCTCCCAGCAGACACAGGGCTTTGGCTTGTTTTTAGAGACAGCATCTCAGCTGCATGATTTTACTCTGCACATAAGAATTCTAGGAGTTCCATAATAGAAAACTGTACTGTACCTGACAATGTTGTAGAGAGAACAAAAAACCTGATGCTTAATTTCCCTCCAGCCTTTAACTAGGAATTTCAGATCAGTTCGGAGAGATTGGTTATTGTAACTCTTTTGATCATACAGATTTATTTGATTTAAGAAGGCAGGCGAAAAAAGTGTAAGCACCACAAGTATTACCCCTTGTATTTATACATGTACATATATATTTTCTGGTAGGAAAATATCGCAGCTTCACACAGCCTTGCAAAGTTGTCTGTCAATATTGCAGTCCCCACACAAAATCTATGCACTGAATTGACACAGTAATGAGAAACTAATCACATTTTACTTACCCACCCAAACACTGTGAAAGCCTGGAGACACTGAAGGCTGCTTCAAATGAACACATCACTGCTGGGCACAGCACAGCCCTGCTTTCCAAACAGCTCTGTCCTCACCCACCTGGATTAGGGCTGCCACTGGGAGAGCCTTCCCCCCTGCGCCACTGGATCCAAAGCAAGGATTTTACTGAAGTGTGGCAGCCAACAATAAAGGAGGAATTGTCTCTGGGCATTGGGATAAACCAGAAAGAGAGCCTGGGGGATGCTGGAAAGTGTCAGGGTGAAACCCCTGTGGTACAAAGGTGCTGGACATGAACTTTGGCTCCTGCTGGGCTCCCATGGCAGACAGGCGAAAGCGTGGGGGAGCCAAAAGGTGGCTGCAGGCTGGGCATCCCTGGGAACTGCTTGATCCTCTGGGGTCAGGGCTGGCTGATCCTCCAACAGTGCCAGGAGGGCTGCAAGGAGCGTGGGGAGATAAGCATGAGCAGCTCCACATGCATCTTCCCCCCAAGCAGCATAGCGCAGGTTAAATTACAAAATGCTCTGGGGAGAAGGTTGTTTCTGTAAAACTGGTCACTAGCAGCCAGGCCCCCAGGGATGCTCTCCTTGCCTAAGGATGAAATGGGATCATGATGGTAATGTTTGCTGCACTGTAATTAAGGTGGTGTCAGGACTTTCATTAAAAAGTGTGTTTTTGTTGAGGGACTACGGCTTGGAGAAGATTTTTGCTTGAGGCTGAAATGTAACATGGTTCTTAGCCAGAAAACACATGCACAACCTTTATTATATACGTAATTTAGAATCTCACTATAGTCTTGGCTGTGAAGGCTCTGCTATTGTTTCCATAGGGGTATGTAGCTAATTGGTTTAAAAATTAGTTATTAAAGAAGTGAAGGACTGAATTCTGCTCTGGAACCCATGTATGTGATATGTCCCCATTGATTATCTGCAATTAACTCCAAAAACCAAAGGCCAAATGCTGCCCTTCTTACTCAGACACACAATATTATTGAAGTAAACAGCTGTAAACAGGATTGGGCACCTGTGTCCAGGTGTTTACCTCACTACAACCTCAAGGCCTCTCCCACATTATAACAACTCTACTGAATGTGAGGCCATCCCTTGGTGGGGCAGAGATTATTTCCTTGCAAAACTGGCAATATATGGCAAGCTTATTTCCACAAACAGTATTTAAATTCCTATTATCATAGTACCCAGGACCTCAGATAAGGAACCACGACCCCTGTGCAGGAGGTGCTGTGCAAAACACAGAATAAAACCCCAATATATGACTGCAAACAAACAAATCCTTTCCCCCATTTCATGGCCAGGTTTGTATTATTTCTGTTAAGTAATCTGAGTGTAACGCACCACTCCTGCAAACAGCAAACACTGCTCAGACATTTATTTAACTTTCTGCATGATAAAGTCCCAGCTTCACAGCAATCTATTGTCTTTCCCCAGAGGTACACACAAAGGGGCCAGCTACTGCCCTGGGTTCTTGCTGCTGGCTCTGGGGTTTTTCCATCTATCTGCACTGTTTGGCATGTACTGCTCTCAGGTACCAATTTGATTTTCCTCAAACTATTAGCATTCTACCTTTATGGATTAAAACCCCCATGCAATTGATAGTATGTCACAAAATATTATTTCTCTGCTGCCCCCCCACCACGTAGACAAATAAAAGAATATTAGAGTTTATAAAATTACATTTTCATAAATGTGTAAACCAGATGGGAATTCACAAGGAAAGGAACAGAAGTTCCTAAGTAACTTGTAGATACTTTATGCGACTTCACAGGGATGCTAAAAAAATACAACATAACATAGCACAGTTCATTGTTTCTTCTAAGAAAAAATTATATAAATTGCAAGTTTAGGAAGAATTTAAGCATTTCCGCAAATGTTTAAAGACAGAACAAACTTTAATCAGGAGGCAGTTGTCTTCAGTCAACCTATTTATGCATCTAGTTACTTATCTGCCTAATTTAGCATCCCCAGGATCATGGCCTCAGTTTGGAATAACTTAATGAATTTCAGTAGAGTGCCTCAGCTACCACTTGTCAAAATAGGATGATTCAAATGCAAATAAGTGCAAACATGTGCAAAATTAACATTCCTAACAGACAAAGCTTCTCCATATAGGAAGGTATTATTAATACTACTACCAGAGGCAGGCAAGCATAATTCCTCATGTGGACAAACTCACTCCAAGTACCTTTTTTGATTTCACCTAAATGAATTAAGAAGTTAGACTTAATCTAAAAAAGAAAAGAAGAAAAAAAAGACAGAAGATGTCAGGATGAGTGAGGCTGCATGAGGGTTATACTACAACCACTGGTTTTAAATTCACACTCTGGCGTGCACAAAAAGAACATTTTTTATGAAGATAAAAGCCTCCACGTGTAATAACTCGATATATAGACAAGCCCTTGGGGCTTGCATCTTGAGCACTTAACATTTTTGGCCCCATCTTAATGGATAAAAAAGGTGCGTTTCTCAGTCACATTAGCCCAGTCAAAGGAGCTTAATATGATGAAAAGGCCTTAGGGTTTGGTGAGGCTGAGGTGTAAAGGTGTGAGGCAGCACATCCATCACAGCCTGGGCACCACTGCCTTCAGCACACACTGGTCACGGGCAGCAGGCAGGGATGGGGAATGGCAGGGATGGGGAATGGCAGGGATGGGGAATGGCAGGGATGGGGAGCAGGCAGGGATGGGGAATGGCAGGGATGGGGAATGGCAGGGATGGGGAGCAGGCAGGGATGGGGAATGGCAGGGATGGGGAATGGCAGGGATGGGGAGCAGGCAGGGATGGGGAATGGCAGGGATGGGGAATGGCAGGGATGGGGAGCAGGCAGGGATGGGGAATGGCAGGGATGGGGAATGGCAGGGATGGGGAGCAGGCAGGGATGGGGAATGGCAGGGATGGGGAATGGCAGGGATGGGGAGCAGGCAGGGATGGGGAATGGCAGGGATGGGGAATGGCAGGGATGGGGAGCAGGCAGGGATGGGGAATGGCAGGGATGGGGAATGGCAGGGATGGGGAGCAGGCAGGGATGGGGAATGGCAGGGATGGGGAATGGCAGGGATGGGGAGCAGGCAGGGATGGGGAATGGCAGGGATGGGGAATGGCAGGGATGGGGAGCAGGCAGGGATGGGGAATGGCAGGGATGGGGAATGGCAGGGATGGGGAGCAGGCAGGGATGGGGAATGGCAGGGATGGGGAATGGCAGGGATGGGGAGCAGGCAGGGATGGGGAATGGCAGGGATGGGGAATGGCAGGGATGGGGAGCAGGCAGGGATGGGGAATGGCAGGGATGGGGAATGGCAGGGATGGGGAGCAGGCAGGGATGGGGAATGGCAGGGATGGGGAATGGCAGGGATGGGGAATGGCAGGGATGGGGAGCAGGCAGGGATGGGGAATGGCAGGGATGGGGAATGGCAGGGATGGGGAATGGCAGCGTGGGAGCCTGGCCTGTGTTAGCCCCACGTTCCTACAAACTCTGGATCCGTTCGTGTGGGGGCAGCTGCTGTCCAGCAGAAGTCAGGATATTTCACGGAGGGGCAAAGGTGAGAAAACACGAACTAGAATGAAATGTCTTTTTCTCATGGACTGTGAATGCCTCCGAAGACAGCAGTCAGATGGATTCTAAGCAAACTGGACCTCCACACTGTGTGCACTGCTCCAGAGCCCCTGGTAACTGGAATTCTCCAGCTGCCTGGGGATGCTGCTCAGGATGAGAAGCGAGGCTCTTCCCCCACCATGGCACCCAAAAGCATCTCCCCAAACTGCTGGGAAAGCCCCCGCTGCTCAAGGAAGGGGGTGTGTGTCATACCCACTACCCAGGCTGTGCTGCTGCCTGAAGTAAGGCAGATCCATGACATGACAAGTAAACAAAACTGATGAAAAGAAGAAACAAACATTTCAAGTTTAAAACTAGGCTTCCACAACACATTGGTTAGCATATGACAATTAGCATATGTTAACATTTTTTGTAGCCCAGCCAAGTTTAGTACAAATTAACTAGAAGTCACGTATTTGTATGATGTAATCCTGATTTTGTCACTTGATTTAGGCTTTGTCTAGAACTCTTTCAAACTGTCCTTGGCTTTGTTTTTTATTACTGAAAAAAATCCAGTAATTTGGCTATTTCTGAACTACTTGGGTGAATATAAATTCAGATGTAAAGCAAATATCACAGGTAGGCAGTGGTTCCTGCACTCAGTTGCCCCTACACCTTCATCCTGGAGTTTGCTACAAGGAGAACCATATGGAATGTGCTGCATCACCAAACTCTCCACAGTTTTCAGATCAGCACACTGAAGTAAGCAGATGTTGAACATAGACAATTATCAATTTAGCACAGGGTAAGACAAAGTGGTTCAATATACTGAACATTTGAAATGTTACGATGTTGCTGATGTAGCTTAAATGCAGCCTTTGTGATAACTTGGACTCTTCTGCAATGGGAACACAAGTGTGAAGAGAACAAAAATTAAACTTTATTTGGTTTATGTAGAGTGATTAATGATCATTAAACTGGCAGAATTCTGAATTAATGTCATAAAACAGAAACTATCTGGATCCCAATCCAGATAAAATCCAGAATAATTTTCTTATTATTTATGTTCCATACACCACTTTGGTTCTACAAAAGCAAAATAATATTTACATTCCAGTTGTCATTTTCCTTTAATTGTAACAGAATCATATTCCTTAACTAGCTGATTCAAGACAAAATCCTGTCTTCAACTTTTTCTGTTATGAAAGTATTTGTTATTAAGCACATTGGGACAATTTAAGATGTTTTGAAGTTAAAACCGCTAGCATGCCTTGTTTAATCAGAACTGCAAGGATCTCACTTACATTTCAGAAACAATTCCAAAACTACAGAAATGTTTATTTTAAGGAACGCTAGAATGTAAAAGTCTAGTTGAAAGCTTCAATGCTGCCTGCCCTTGAAAATTTTAAAAAAAGCAGGTGTGTCAGCTCACCTGAGTTAGTTTACAATGAACTAGAAGATCTAACATTCAGTAAAGCAGACAACCTGTTCATTCAATATTACATATTTGCTGCAAAAACGTGCGTTTTCCAGACAGCGATAATTTATAATAGGTGGTTAGTGTGGCCAAGGTATAAACGTAAAAATTTTCCTGACAAAACTGTTCAAATATCCTGAATCAACAAAGCACTCCCACACTTGATTAATGTGTGGTGACATGTCTCCCAGCTCGTCCCTCTGCCTTCTCCGAGTGACAGATAATGCCAGCAAATACAGTTTCCTACAATCCCATCTCCGCTTCAGGTTCCTGCTCACGAGTCTCTCTCAGCCCTCCACAGTTCTTCACACTTTTGATTGCCACAGCAGTGGCTGCAGCCCTTCACAGCACAGACCTGCCCAGCTGTGTTTGGACATGTAAGGAGATAAGGCACAGCAGCAGAACTCATAGGCTAAATCCCTAATTCGCTCCTGTGCTAGACCACACTACACCAACGCTTAGTTGTGCCTCCACTCCCATTTTATATCATGTTATATATGTCTACATATCATTAATGTATTCACAAAAAAATTAGAATTACACATTTTTGTATAAGACACACATCGCAACCACTCACAGGTGATCTAAAGGTATTAAAAAACATTCCCATGGGGGGACTGGATGAACCACGCACGGACAAGCGAACCCAGTGATTTCGCCGGACGCGTTTCTGCCGTGGATGTGGCAGCAATTCCCCACGCGCCAAGCAGTGGATGTGAGCCCACGGTGGGCTCACGTGTCGCAGCTCCAATCAATTTGCACATGCAGAGTGGCTCTGACACATCCGAGGCTCACCCAAGCCGTGGCGCATGTGCGCTGGGTCCGCTCACGCACAGACAGTGTTTCAGGAGATGGCCATTTTTTTTAGTAGACCAGATGGCAACCTGGCAACTCCAGCAAATGCCACACCAGTGATCCCGCTGTGCAAAGGCAGTGGCCCCTTCCTTCCCTTTCCCTGCCCTTTTTCTCTCTACTCCACCCAAGCCTGGGCCTGTATACCATTAAATGTTTTCAGCTAAATTACGCTAACTTGCCTGAGTTAACAAAATTCAAAGGCATTTTCTTCTGTCAGACAATATGTAAACACATTAAGATCCCGTACCTGAAACTGTATGAGCAGTATACCCATGCTGTCATTTGTAGATTTCAAAACACAAACATTTAACTCGGGATGTATCTTTTTATTTGGCATAAATGAGTATATTTTTAGTGATAGGGCCAAGAAAGCCATACCAACAATCCAGCTGTTCTCTTTGCGTGGTTGAACAATAGGCATGGCTCTACATAATTTTATACGTATGGAAGTGGAGACAAATGTGTTAGTTTCTCATGTATTTCATACACTATATGAAAATGTCACAAAGGTCTATTTAATTACTCACAAACCTAGAAAAGGAATCAACAAAGCTTTTACGTTACAAAATGGTTCTGGTGAAAACAGGCCAGCAAAAGTCGTATTTGCCACTGTATATAATTTAATTTTGCATACTGACGCTGACAAGTGAAAAATTGGGGAAGGAAAAGCAGCGTAAAGGTCTGGATTGGTTTATTTTTACTTTAAAAAAAAACACCGACTAACATCAGCTCCTCCTTCCCTCTTTGTAGCTGCGTGATACCCCATGCCATTTTATCAACTGGTATTCAAACAGAAACCTGAAAGCCACTGGAAACAACGCTCCGTGCGGGGCTCTCGGGATGTGTTTACTCGCACCCTTGGGGCTATCGCTCCCCACCACGTCTGCAAGTCCGGCGAAGTCCCCGAACCCGCCCGCCAACCACGAGTCACCGCACTGCTCTTCTGTCCGTGCGCCCCGGTTCGTGATTCAGCATCCGCGCCCCGACCCCG
>WAAG01052316.1:41814-52581 GCA_013390105.1 Tichodroma muraria
CTCTCTTCACCTCCCCCAGCCCCGACAGACCCCGCCGAGCCCGGGGAGGGTGTTATTGTGTGTGAGACCCTTCCTTCCGTCCTCTGCGCTTTCTCTTCGCCCCCCCCTCCCCTCCTCCTCCTGCTCTCCCCATGCTGCTCCCCCTGCTACCTGTGCTGGTCGGCGGCGGCTGAGGCCAGCGATGCGAGGCGGAGGTGGAGGAGGCGGAGGTGAGGAGGAGAGGAGCCGCGGGAGCAGGAGGAGCATCGGGATCCCCATCACCATCCTCATCTTCATCCTCATCATCATCATCCATGTGTCTCTCTCGTCCTGCTGACTAGGATGTCAACGGAGGACAAGAGTCTGGTGGTGGCGGTGGTGGAGCCGCCTCAGCAGCAGCAGCAGCCCCCCGAGCCTGGAGCTCCCCCCCCAGCAGCAGCAGCAGCAGCCACAGACAAAAGACCTAGGGGCCGGCCTCGCAAAGATGGCGCTTCCCCTTTCCAGAGAGCCAGAAAGAAGTAAGTTCAGCGTTTGTGTGTGCGAGGCAGAGAGGGGCCGGGGCAGGCGGCCAGGCGCAGGCAGAGCTGTCAGTGGAGACTCGCTGCTCGTCGCCCCCTCCCTCTGCCTAATGCCATTTTGAGAAGGGCCCTTCTTTCTTCTCCTCCTCTCCCCTTTGCACTTTCCCCTCCTCCTCCTCCTTTTTCACCTTTGTCTTCCTCCGCCTGCTCTCCCTTTTCCACTTTTCTTCCACCATCCCTATTCCTTTCCTCTCCTCCTTCTTCGGAGTTTCTCTTTAGCTCTTCCCCCTTCACCCTCTTCCTCCTTTTTCCCTTGCCTTTGCACCTTCCCCCTTCTTTTTGGGTCCGTTCCCTTCCAGGACGCTCGGCTGCTTTCAGCGTCGCCTGGGTACTCCCTGTGCGCTGACGGTAGTTCCTCGTCGCTTTCCCTTGTTACGCGCCCCCCCCTTCCCCTCCTCTTTTTGGGAAGGAAAACACGGTTCTCGGCGGGTGGCGGGGAGGGACACCCCCGCACCCCCCGCGCACACGCGGAGTTGAGGCAGGAGTTTCTCGGCGGCGCGGGGGGAGCTGTCAGCGGCCGCCGCACGGAGGGACGCGCCGGCGGGACGGTGCCGAAGCACAACAAACACACCGAGGGAGGGGGTGGAGGATGGCGGGGGGAGCCCGTTCCCGGCCGCTGGCAGCTCTCCCTTCGCCGCGGCCTCTCCCCGCCGGCGGCGCGGGCGCTCGCCCGCTCCAGCGCCCCNCCCGCGGGTTATTTTTGAGTAGGATGGAGCTTGCCATGGCATAGCTGATGGCAGCCGTAATAGGGCAAAGCTGGGCGGCACGTTTGGCGACGGAACGTCAGGGGGTGACCAAAACAGCTCCTGCGCTGTGAGATCTGTCCGAGCCTCGGGGTTCAGAGGTTGTTCCCTTTGTTTTGGGGGACGCGCTCAGTTTGACACTGCCTTGTTTGTCCTGGCGGGGTCCTGGCGCTTCCCTAAGCGCCCACCCCGAACATCACTGCCAATTTCCGTGCCGGAATCATTTCGGTCGGAAAAGACCTTTAAGGTCAAGCCCGACCATAAGGTCACAGTGGAAGTCCACAGCATGACAAGGGATTCTGCTGGGCTGGACCTAAACACATGCAAAGACTATGCACCTTTTATATGCATTTGTTTTTACAAATAATTAAGTATCCCAGGACAGAACTGTCATTAGTTTGGATACATGATTTTTGTTGTTGTTGTTGTCGTTGATGAAAGTTTACCTGTAAAGATTTTCATGTCACCTCTGGTTCTGGAAGGCATGTTGTTCACAGCTCCCTCTTTCCATTATCTTGTGTATTTTCCTGTTAGAATTTTTAATATAGCGGTTGTTGAAAGTAGTTGGCAAGCACATGTGGTTCATCTTTATGCTTAGTTTTACATATATAGGGTTTGTTTTTACTTACAGAATCCAAACCTTACATAGGAAACCTTTGAATGTTTTATTTTATAGAAAGTTTTTCTGAAGAAAAATGCAAATGCAACTGAAATGTACCGGTCTGCCCAAAAATCCTAAGTGGCGTTATATGTGAAAATTGACATGTCTTGTTAGGCCAGTTTGAGGTTGTGTATGCACTCTTGAAGAAAAGTGTGTGTTAAAGAGGTAATTCTTTGCCTTCAGTTAGGTTTTTGGTGTCATGGGAATGTTGTTAGCTAGGTTTAGGAAGAAATGAAATAAAATATTGCTGTAAAATATGAGCTTATGCTGACATGTCTATAAGTGTTGTGTAAAAGTGGGAAATTAAATTAGCTGAGACAAAAACTAAAATGAATCAATACTCTTTTTGTTCACACTCTGTTTGTTCCTGGCTGGCATGGTGCTCCCTGTCCCACTGCATCTTTCTGCATCTTTCTACATCAATCTATACTTTTGGTAAAGGCATTATGACATAAGTCATAAATGCTTTTGAAGCTAGGATTTTATTAAAAAAAATAGTTATTTTCTAACCTGCTCAGCATAAGTATAGACTGGTGGTTTGTAGTTGCATCTGTTTTGGGAAGAAAATGGTTTTATTTTGTAAGTTTACCTATTTACAAAATACTGATTACAACTAGCCTAGCAAATACAGGAATAAGAAAACTAAAACTATTTTCTATTTTTTTCCTTCAGAGTGCTTGGTCCTGTCTTCCTTTTCACTTCTGTGCTTTTCAGTTGGATTAATGTGCCTCATGTAAACCAGATAAAAGAGCATATGTCAGACCATTTTCTGTACTGTAATCACATGTCTAAATCACTATTAGCCAGTCAAATTGTTCAACTGCTTTATCCCATTATAGGAAATGTTCCACTGAATGTTCAGTCTAAGTGCAGTCTAAGTAATGATAAAACGAAGAGCCCTGCATTAAACTGGCAAAGCCAGAATAGAATAATTCCTCAGCTATGGATGCTTCCATTAAACAGCCATATTGGAGAGTGCTTTAGGTTGGTGCTTTACCTTCTTTGAAGGCCATGTTTTTAAGCAAATTTGATGAGTTTAAGCAGACAGATGGAAAACTGCCTTGAGTCTGCTCCTGTGAGATGCCAGGGATTCTCAACTCTTCCCAGAAGTAGGCTTATGTTAAGGGAGCAGAGAGTTCTTCAGTAGGACAGTGCTTGCCCACATCTCATTCTGCATTTTACCTGGTTATCAGTAAAAATTCCAGTGGACACAGCTAAGTACAGGGAACAGTGGAGGCTTCCTGTAGGTGAAGAACTGTGAATCAGTGTCATCAGTACCTGGAGAGAGGTACAGATGGTAGAATGTGGTGCTAGAACAGCCTTTCATCATTGTTTGAAGGATGTGGCTTCATGTAGTGCTGTCAGGAGAGTTAATCTTAGGTGAACAGTTCATTTTTATTATTTATATTGTAATTGTGCCTAGAGGCCAGGGCACCATTACACTACGTGCAGTACAAATGCATAAGCAAAGGTTGTTCCTGCACAAACAATTTCTTCATTTAAATGTAAAGATAAGACAGCATGTAAATGTAAGAAATGTATTGGGAAAGCACAAGGGAGCTGTGAGAAATCTGTGAGCAAAAGAACATGCTGAAGTTCAAGTACCCTGGCTGTCTCAGCATTGGGGAGTGATTCACAGGCATCCGACTTGGAGGACGTATTTGAAGCAGGGTAGCATTGTCACCCTGAGGATTTTCACAGATAGCTGATGTCCTGCCTGAACCGCCAGGCCAACACTCCTGTTTTTCTTCCTTACATTTTGACAAAGGGGTATCTGTCCAAAGCAGCAATTCAAATTTAAGAGGTGGAGCAAGAACAGGCCATGCAGAGCCTTGAAATTTAGAGCAAGGAGGTTGTTCGTGCTGTGGTTCATCAGGAAGAAAACAGAGAACTGTAATCAAAGCAGTGAATGAAGAAAATATTTTTGTAGTATCGCCTTTCTTCCTTATAAGGTAGACTGAATTTATAAAAGTTGATAAAAGATAAGAAAGTTGCATTACTAAAGCTAGGACATGATGCAGAAGAAAGAAGCTTTCAGATGAATGGTTAAAAGAACTCTTCCTAAGATTGTAGAGGAAAAATGGAAATAATTAGGTGCCACCTCACTGTATGGCCTGAAATCTTGGGAACTTAATTCTTGCTTGGATTATACCTCAAGTTCCAGGGTAGAGACCTGAAGGATAGGAATGTGGTTGAAAAGAAGTTGTAGAGGAAGAGTTCTGTTTTAACCATACTGTCATTGTATGAACAGCTGATTGTTCATGAAAATGTATCAGAATAGTATTGTACAGGTGCAGTAAACATTTTTGTAATCAGTTTTAAGCAGCAGAGCTTTCTTAATCTCTACAGGTTATAAGCAGCACAAACAGATGCAGCTTCTTAGCAAAATTTAGTAGCAGAAGTCTCATTGTGACCCTTTGTAGATCAGTGTCTCAGCTCACTTTAAACTTTATTTTCAGCATCCATCAGATCTTGACGTATATTACAAGTTATTTTTGCAAATGTGTTTAGTTTAAAGCAGCATATAATAATGCTTTCAAAGTTGTGGAGAAAATTTTGTGTGTCCTTTTTAATTACCCGTGTTTTAATTTCCATACTAGTTTTTTATTACTTTGGCCAATGTAAGCTGCAGTACGTTTTCAAAGGCCATTGATTTCACATATGCAGATAGTTTTGAGGACCCTTAAGCATAAGTGTTTTTGCCAGGAAATGATTATTTGAAAATTTTTTATCATCACTTTAGTTGCATTTGCATTAGAGTAGGCCAGTATTTAAAGATACATACTCTCATTTCAAAAGAACCTTAACATGTTGGATGGGGCTTTATAGCTCAGCTGTGTTTCTTTAGTTCATTGCACACCTTCTGTGTGATACTTGTGTCTTTACTTGCCTGGTCTTTTCTCAATTCAAAATTTAACATTTGCAAATGTATGTTGTGTTTAGAATAAAAATGTTCCTAAACAAGATCGCAGTCGGGGAGGGTCATCACTACCTGGCAAGACTGAGGTCTTTTGATGGAGAAGCTTTGTACAACTATTGCACAGCAAAGGGTTAATGTATTAAAGCAAACACTGGCCTGTAGGAGCCACGTGTATCAAACTGTTTGGCCAAAAGCCAGAAGGCACATAGTGGAACACAGAGTGAGGAGGAGATGAGGTGTGAGGATTGAAGTTGGCTCTTTGCAGAACAGGGCTGAGCTTTGTGCCACTTCCTTCAGCAGCTCTTGTTCTGTGACTTCCTCCACCATATTTGAATTACTAAATAATTCCCCAACTGCTTTATGTATTTTTTGCATAGGAGCCTGGCTTACAGTGCTCAGTAGGTGAATGATATCTGTATTAATCTTCAGATTTTCAGTTCTGGATAAGTACTTATGTGATGGATAGGCTTTATCGAATTGTTTTACTGCAAAGCTGTTAAAATGTGCATTCATGTAGAGTCTTCACTTGTGTCTTCAGGGTGAGTGAAATTAAGCTGAATGCTGGAAGTAGATGCAGTTTCCCCGGTTTGAAAGAGACTGCACTTGCTGTGAAGGACTCTACGAGGCTTTTTTTGACATTTCAGTTGTTAGTTTCTCTATGTTTATATTTAATGATCCATTGAACTGCTGTAGCACTTGTCATGAGAGGACCTCCAAGAGCTGTTGGACAGATCAAGTGGGATGGCTGTTTGAAATCTCAACATATTGGTCACCAGGTGTGTCTTGCCCAGTTTCTTGGTTGCTGCTCTGAGCCATCTACACACCAGACATCTCTTCATCCTGTGTGCAATGACACGGGAGACTTTTCCCAGCTTAAAACAATAAACCAGTTTCATTTTCTTGGCTTTGTTTGTGGATTTTTTTTCTTGCTAGCATGTTAACTCCTACTAACTTCTTGTCATTGTTCTTTTATAAGATAAGTAATTTGAAATGGACATTTCTATTCTTTGTCATCATTTCAGCTGAGAGATGGTTTTCCAGGGCAGTTGGCTTGCTGAGAATAGGTGAACTCTGCCTTTCTCAGGCTGGAGTTGTTTTTTAACTCCTTGCACCACAGCAATGTTGGAGGGGTAGCAGGGTTATATATTACCAGGAAGAATATAATTTCCTTACCCACCAATAATGATCACTCCTTTATACGGTGTTATTATACACTAATGCTGTGACATTAACTTCTCAAGAAATGCTGTCATAGGTACACTAAATGTTATTAATTGCTAAATAATTAGGCGACTGACAATTCCAGGAAATACTGAAAGCTTTTCTCCTTTCTATTTTTAATATATTTGATCACCAGTTCATGCAATCTACATGGTTCATTTGGATAAATACAGAGGAGCAAAATTTTACTACATTTTTTTGCTTGTACTTTTGGTAACTTGTACAGAATTCTGCATTTTTTTGTTCTTTTTTTTCCCCCCACTAGAAGGATGGCACTAGACAGTGCTGTTCATGCCATTCCTCTGTTAGTCAAAATAAGTTTGGGTACTTGTTTCAAGAACTGCGCTGAGTAGGTTCTTCTAACAGCATTGGTGCTTTTGAAAGCAAGTAAGATAAAGTAGGAAAGCCCTCGAAACCTAGAATATTTATCACTTAAAGAAACATAGGCTGTGAGCGTATGGAGTGCATCAGGTGGTTGTTTTCCCCAAACACCATAAATCTTAAGCTGGTTCTGGCAGCGGAAAGAAGCAAGCAGAGCTGCCCTCCCTCTGCTACCAGCTGTTTGTTCTCTCCCCTGTGCTGACCCAGGCACTTGTGGTGAGCTGCGCTGGGAAACTGAGCTGGGGTAGGACTAACCTGGCAAAGAAACGTGTTTGTGATAGCACGAGGGAGGAGGAGGAGGAGGAGGAGGAGGAGGCCAGAGCAAGGGCCAGGCTGCTGGAGGGAGGCAGAGCTGCGGCCCCTGGCAGCGCCGCCAGCCTGCAGCGCTCTCTGCGAATGTACAGCCTTGGCTCTCTGAAATCTGAGGGGCTTTGGTTTTCTCCTGACCCCTTCGAGCTTTCCAATACAGGAGTAAATTCAGGAGATGGAGATCTTTACAGCCTATGGTCACATAATGCTGGTTCATTGGTTGTTTAAAAAGAGACAGTGATGTTGAGAGGGTTCTTCACAGCATGTAGGTAGAGGAGTTGTTCTCATCTTCCTTGCCTCAGACATTGCCATAAATAAGGGCTTGCAGTTCTCACTTTGATCCTGGGAATCATTCTTAAATTGAGTATTAAAAGCACCCTCAAATAACATTGTAAGTAAAATATTTTATGTTAACAATAATTTCTGGTGCCCTGGAAGCTCCTTTCTACAAGTATATCAATATATAGGCATTCTAATAAAATCAAATGAAGTCTTCCTTTCAGAATATTTTTCTTTTGCATCTTTTTTGGAAAGTATTTTTACTAAAACACACATGCACCTAATCCTGTATCCAGCTATTCCCATATAAATTTATAATTACAAATTTTTAGTGCTGTATTTATCAATATTCTAATTTCTTTTCTTGAAGAAACTGCTGGAAGCACTATCAAACTAGGATGTTTCCACCCAGACTTTTGGCATTGGGTAGGGGAGGGAAAAGGCAGACATTTTCTCTTCTACTGTGTTATTGCTGAAAATAAAGTCTTGCCAAAACTAGCTTTAATTAGGCTCTCAGGAAAAAAAATCAACTTTAGGAAAAACTACCAGTTTTTTACTTTTCTTATTATGTATTTATATTCCTTGGAGCATGTGCAGTTGAGTCACTTGTATGGCACAGTAAGATAAAAGGGATTTTTGGTAGCAAATATGCGGTCCAAGTGTGCAGTCTCTGCCACTAAACATTTACTGACATCTGAGGTGGCTGTTTGTGATGTGAGTACTGTCTGGTAGCTAATCCAGAACGACTTCTGGAACATCCCAGTGTTCATGGAACCTGGGTGTTCCAATAATGGTGTCTCACCCTCCTGTCTGTCTGACAGTGAAGACTGTCTGCAGTGTTCTTAGGGCTCAAGAGAACAGGATAGGATGGCTCCATATTGTTATTAATAAAGAGAGGAATAATTCTGTCTTAAAATTTGAGAGATTTATTAGTAAGCCATTTCATAAACCCCAAATGTGAATTACTTAGGATTCTTTTTCCTGAAGTGTGAAGTTCAGAAGCACAATGAAATTCTTTTAAATAAAATGAATATTTAGTTTTCCTGTATCAGCAGAGATAAATGGAACTGTATGGCCAAAAAAGACTTCAGGGTGATCTTGCTCAACCTTCTGTGTGTTGAGTTGTTGTGTGTTCCATTTCTGACAAATGGTTCTCTGACTTGTTTTTGAAGTATTTAGTGAACGCAGTTCCCCTGTATCTCTAGGCAATTGGTTTCAGTAACTAATTTTGTACAGTATGAAATAAATATTCGTTATTGCTGATTAAGCCAGTTTTGTCTTGTATTACTCACAGCTAAGACTTCACAGCTGAAATGGAGAACAATTTTCATACAAAATTTTTATTTATCAGGTAATTGTCTCCTTTGTTCTGCACTGAATAATCTTAACTTCTTTAGCAACATAAAATTGATTTAACTGATATATCCTTCAAAAGATTGCTAGTCTTTATTAAGTTTCACTTGTTTGATATGAGACACTTCTCAATTTATCAGAATGATTTTTGTTAAGATCTTGTCTTCAGAAATATTTGTAGTCCCTGCCTCAGCTGTGTATTGTATATAACTTTCCTGTGTGTGTCAATGTCCTCATGCAGGTCCTGGAGGAAGGGACTGTCTTGCAGTGTTCATCCACATGGATTGAAGAGAATTTGCAAATAAAAACCCTCTGAGTGCCATAGCTCATTGTTGCCAGCCTCTCTTAGGGCATTTTTACCAGGCCTGTATTAGGGAAGATGATTGCTCAAAGTTTAGAGATTACTTCTCTCTGTTTCTTAAGTATTGTGTGAAATTCTTCCAGTCCTGCTGACTTGAATTTCTCTGATTATTTAGTCTAGCAACAAAATCAGTTTCTAGTATTAGCTACAATAAATCTGTTTTATGAAGGCTAAAATACAGAAAATGGCGTTTGAGTCTGTTTTGTTATCCGTTTGTTCTCTCTAAACACAGTTTGTACAGACTTTTGTGTTTTCCTTCTTACTTCTAAAATATTTCTGAAACTTTGTTTGCTTTTTATATTGCACAGTGGTAATACTGCATGCTGTGCTTTTATCTCTTCTGATTTTTATCCCTGACAGTTTATGCTGTTCCTTTATATTCATTAAAATGCCCTTGTTTCCATTCCTAATACGATTCTTTCTAGTTTCAGACCCTTATTACTGGCTGCTTTTGATGTAGCCTGTATTGTTCATACACGTTTCCTATCTCTCCCCTGCTTTGGAATACTTTGCCATTGTGCACATTCCAGTACAATAACTGCCAGTCCTCCTTTAAATTGTAGTCTCAAGAGATTCTAGCAACAAGTTCAAAGAGTTTGTTGAAATTTGCTTTTCTTCTTTCAGTTAATTGAAGATAAAAATTTGCTCTCCTCTCTCTACTGCTCTCGCTTTCCCCCTTCCTTGGCACAGCAAGTGCTTCTCGTTACCACTTCCAGCCAAATCACTGTACACATTGAGATGTTTAAAATGGAGCCTGCCCTAATAGAGTGAAGTGTGAAGTAACTGCTCTTCTGGCACCCTCAACTTTGTGAAACAGTTGTCCTCAGCGTTTTCACAAACATGTTGGGCTGTTTGTTCTGATATTTTGGTTTTCTATTAGACGTATGGATGATGAAGGCCTCCTCTTACCCTCTGAGATACGTGCTCTGAAAACTTCTGTTAGCTGATTCCAAAGGCTCAGCAGCTTCCTCAGATTTTTCTCTCCCAGCCTTCCCAGTTCCTTTTTCGCTAGTTCCCACTCTCTCTCTGTTGCTTATATGTTTGTTTCACCTCCAGCTTTTTTCCTTCTGTTTTTTTTTTTCTTGTAATAAAAGCAAGTGACTATATTTTTTCTTAGCATGGCCCACTGAACTGCATGAGACTAGAACTTAGAAACGGGCCGGATGCTTTTCATTGTGAGGAAAAGCTTGGAAAAGATAATTTTGAAGTAAAAAGAACTGATCATTTCAGTTTCCTTAAATTTTTCCATTTCTAAGTGGGCCTAATTTGTGGCTTTGCTTGTGTTTTGTATGGATGAGGGGCATGGCTATAGCCAGCAATAGTGTTCTGGCACATGAAGCACTTGGCTTCTTGTCCATGGTTGTGAAAAACCCAGCAGGGAATGTTTGGAGTTGCAGGACATTGTTGTCCCCAGTGTTGTCCCCACTGTCACACAGTTCCAGTGGTTGCTCATCCAGTTCTGACCACTCTGCCAAACAGTTCTCAAGGCTGGCCCAAGGTTTTGTGTGGTCCACACGCTGTTCCCAGCATAGTTTGTGTGTGGCTGCTTTGTGTGGGAGTTTGGGAATTAGATAGCATGGATGGAAGCAGTCCGGTGCTTGTCAGCCTCAAGGCCGACACCATCAACTAGGTTTAATGTCCTGGTGTAACCATAACTGGATTTGTTTCGTTCGTGGTGTTCTTTTAAGGAGGAATTCAATCAAACTGATAGAATTCTCATCAGTTTCACTTCCAGCCCCCTGGGCAAGCAGTGTGCCACAGTTAATGTTCTCTAGCCCATAGGGATGTAAGTTTAGGAGGAACAGCTCACAGCAGAATTGCTCTAGAGGGAGCAGAGGAGATGGGATGTACAAGCCATGAGGCTCTGGGAAATGCTGGCTTTCAGTGCTACTTCAGGCTTCTCACACACAATGTTTCCTGGTTCATGTTTTGAGTAATTAACCTTGCATCAGGCATCCTGGTAGAAATTTATACAAAGGAAA
>WAAG01052318.1:0-31305 GCA_013390105.1 Tichodroma muraria
TTCAAAGAAACAAGCAAAACCCCCTCAAGTAAATAACTGTACCTCTGTGTTACTCTGAGCTGCTAGTGCAGTGCTGTGTGGGTGTCTCATAGCAAAAAGGTGATTTAAACTGAGGGTTTTGGGTTTTTTTTTAACACTTAATGTAAGTATTTTATAACAGCACTAACATGTAATTGGCCACTAATTAACGCATAATTAGTATGAAGCACTATAAGAAAACTTGGGGCCAGAGTCACAAAAGCGCTTAGGACTTCGGCATTTCAGATGCCATCAATGTGAATCCAGAACATGGTGTCCTTGGCATAAGCTGACAAACATTGCCAAGATAGTCTCTAAAATCACGAGCAGTGTATGAGTATTGATCCTTAGGAGGTGGGAAATTGGCTTCAGTGGGCTTAATTCACCTGAATATTCACATTTATACCCAGTCCTTAGCCCTTGTGCAGAGTTCTTCAAACATGGCTGCGGTAATGATGATTCAGAGGAACATTGATGCCTTGTCACTGCTTACAGTAATTGAAGTTCTGGCCTGGTTTGATAGGCAAATGTTAGAAGCTTGAAAAGCTTGTGACTCACCAAGAATGAGTAAGGGCTGAAATGTGAGCTTTGAACAGCAGCATAAGGTAAAGTGGTGCTGGAAGATTTATTTTCATTGCCCAGTTTGAGTTTATAGCTTATAAATGGAGCACCATCAGCCCTTGTGGGGATATTGTGTGTCATACAATGCTTGACTTTATTTTTAAAGCCCTAACTGTAGGAATCATGTGATTGCATAAATTCTCCACTCTTAATTTGTACAAATAATTGAACTTCCAGTGATTATTTCCGGAAGTTTGACCACACCACTCCTACACAATTATTAAAGGAGACAAACATCCACAATTTATTGCTTTTATAATGTCCCATATTTTTAAGTTGTTTCTGTGATTAGTTGGGGATACAGCATTTGAATACATTACTTGTGTCAATATTCTGAATGTAAATGGTAAAAAGTTTTTTGGGTTTGATTGGTTTTTAAATTTTGTTCATATGCATTCAGTGACCTGTTTAGAAATACTTGAACAATGACATTACTGGTACTGTCCTACTGAAAGTGATGTGTAGGATACTTTCACACACCAAAAACTTGTTACACTTTGGTGTGTGAAAGTATCCTAAAGTTAGATTCAAGACCAATGTAAAGGTATCTTAAGGTTAGAGAAATGGGTGGAAGGCAGGCTTTGAGTTTCTTTCTCATCCCTCTGTGGTGAGGAATGATGCAGTTGGTAGGTCCCCACACTGAAGTTTCCACTACAGCTCCAGAGTTATGGTAGCACAGCAGTGGGAAGGCATGTCACAGGAACAGCAGATCTTCCAGCTGCTCCAGGCACAACTGAAGTAACCTCATTTACTCATTGAAATAGCCTCATCAGATAATCTGATTGTGCAACTTAGTCTCCTCTGCCTTAGCGTCTCAAAAACAATCATCTGTTTCTCCAGGTTAGTGAAGAATTTTAATTATTTGTTGAAAATAACTTCCCTGGCTCATATTTTCACACATGCAAAACATGGGGGAAGGAATGCAGTAGGGCTCATCTTTTCTGCAGAGGACCAGTCAGGTAATAATCCAGGATGTTGATCTTTCAGATTGAAAAAACTAGATGTTCACTGTGAGGGTTGGACACTGGACATGTTTTTTAAATCTTGTTATTTTTCAAAAAAGAATTTGATTTGGGCATCATAACTGACACTAAAACTGATTGAAACGTGTGCAATGAGAGAGAAAGAGGGGACAAATTCAGTGTACCTTGAAAAGACAAATTTTTGGTTCCCATCCCTCTGGAGAGCCCCAGCTTATTTGAAGGCTGAAGTGAGCTGTGGGACTGCTTAGCTTGTTTTTGCCTTCAGAGAGCTGGAAGAAGCATTGGAGGAGTAGGATTTCTCTGTGTAGCAATGAGCCATATGGGGAGTTTGTGTAATATCTCATTGAGGGGAAAGGAATGAAACACAGTCATGATGCTCTGCTTCTTCTTTGGAAAGTCCCTTATTATAGGACTTCTGCTCCTGGAAAAGACTCCACCCTCTGACACACAGCACCAACCACCTTAGGTATGAGCAGATACTCTGTTACAACACACACACACACACAATGTATGGCTCCATGCCAGGCTGTAATTTGTTTTTGTCATCTATGTACTGACTAATGTGACAACCCACACAAGTATTTATTTCCAGAAGGAGGAATGCGTAATGAGAGCTGTAGCTCTCCCAAGTTCTGAAAAGCTGTTTAATGAAAAGGAGGGGGAAGAGCAGCCTCCCACCCTTCCTCCCAAATGACAGGTTTTTCAAAGCCCAAGCTCCAAATGCAACAACTTTGAAGTTGGCCTTATGCATTTTTTTAGCTGCCATTTTCTCTCTGCTGTAGCTTCAGAGAAGCTGGTATTTGTTCTTTGTTGGGCTGAGGGTATTTGGGGACTTTAAGTGAGATGTTGCCAGAATGTGAATGGCTGGGAGCTGGGAAGGGAAAGACTGGATTGTGTGCTGCACTGCACATGAATGACACATGCTCCTGCACACTCAGCCCACTTTGGCTCCCTAAATCTGATTAAAATACAAAAATCTTGGAACAGTGAGGCACCCATCAGAAATTCTGGCCGTGTCAGAGGCCCTTGCAAGCATGGCTACAGCTGCAGGTGAAACTCCTGAGCAATTCAAGTCACAAAACAGGCTTATAGTCTACCCCAAGCTTAGTGCCCGTTGTCCAGAATCATTGTCCCTGTCTTGCAGGAAAGGAACACCTGAGTTAGCAGGCAGCTGTTCTGTGTAGCTGGGAAAAAGGTGTAAGTGGCTGGAAGCTAAAGCTGAAAATAAGATAAGGATTTTCAAGATTGAAAGCCATGAACCTCATAAAATAGTAGGTGCTGTTACTTGAGATACTTAAATTGAGGTTTCGCTTTGGTTTCAGAATGGCTTCCAGGAAGAAATTATAAACGTCATGCAAATATTTCTGAGTTAGGTTTTCTGAATGGTGCAACGTGATCCAGTAGTCACATAATCCTGAAGTTGCCTTAAAACATGTAGCTCTGCTAAATAGTCATGTCCTGACCATTCTGTGATAGCCAGCAGGATATGACAGCCCATGAGATGGAAACCAGTGTATGTCCAAAGGAATTTTGGTGTGTCCCTGCACAGATTTTCTGGTAGACCTGAATTACTGTGCATGTCTGGTTAAGCAGCTTTGGGCTTGAACTTGATTCACACCCTGTGGCTTGAGGCACTGATGGAACTGCCCTCCAGATCTGACAGGCTTCCTCTAGCAGCCATTTATCAAAATGCTGCTTTAGAGGAGCCTGTCCACAGAAAATGGAACCAAGGTTTGGAGTGCTTGGGCCAGTCTCCAAGGTAAATGTAACTGCTTTTCAGGGACAGCAATTCCTCAAGGTGCTAGTGAAGATGTGCAGCCCTCATTTGTTCTTGCTCATGTGTGAAGAAACATAGCAAAAGACCAAGGAAAATATAAATGCTCTTGTAGCGTTCTGTTGCTGGAAGTCAGGCATGGTGGCAGTAAGTGGTTAAATACATCCCTTTTCCTGCTGATGCTGTGGAAGGTTTGTAATTGCCCTTGAAGAGCTTGTCTTCTACATGGTTGCTTACGGCTCAGCTGACACATGCCTTTTGATATTTTAATATAACACAATGTAGAGTGGTTGTCCTAAAACTCACCTTATTTTTTCCTGTACTATCCTATCAGTTAGTGATATTATCAGCTCCTGTCCTTTCAGTTATTGGCCAGTTGAAGGAAACCAGGCATTGTGAGAACTTTTTTTTACTTCAATGTGAAAATGGTTTAAAAGTCACTTAAAAAGTATTTCTGTACGAAATTGTGGGAAATTTTTATTCCTTTTTCCAGTCCTTAAAAAGAATCACGAGTGATTTTAAAAAATGGAGATGTCTAATTATAGTTTAGTCACGATGATATAAGGGCAGATTTCTGCTGCCACGAGTCAACTTCTTGTGCTCTTTGCCAGGACACTGAGTTTTTCCAGGTCATTTTGCTTTGCCTCCTGCATAGTTGTAAAAATCCTTAAATAAAATAATAAGGTTACATCCAAGCTTCATTGCTCAGCATGAGCAATCTTAACGGTATCAGCCTCCTTCCTAGCCAAAACTGCTCTTACATTACATTGCAATCTCTCAAGGAAAGCCAGAACTTTCCAAGGCAGGAGGATTTCTATGCAAGGCTGTGCCAAAAAGACCGTGCGTGTTGCCAGTGTACCAAGGGGAGCACGTATTAGGAGCTGTTTTTAATTTAAAAGCAGGAGCAAAACTAACTGTCAGTCTAGGGAAGGGGGAAGGTGAGGCAATGTGTGCCTGCTTTGGGGAATGCTGGCTAGTCAGCAGCCTGTCTGTGGGGGGAAGATGGTTGCTGCAGGTGCATGGTGACGGCGCATTATGTTTAGGTTAGGGATGGCAGGATGTTTTGTCAAATGGCAAAGTTATGACCATCCTGACTGTGTCTGTCTGGATCCTGAACAACTGGAGGGAGATGTCTCCACTTAAATAGACTGTTCCTGTGATCAATACATGAATTTTCCTTCTTGTGTCATTCAGACTTAACATTCTTAACACGTTTGAAACCAAATTAAATGCTAACAGCAGCTATTCAGGAGTTCTCTCTGAACATCAGGAGATGTTCAAGGTCTAAGGCATAAAGGCCTGGGCTAAGGCAAAGTGAGCACATTTTGTACGCATTTTGAACATAATTCCTGTAGTTCACTCACCACTCTTATCCCACTGTCCTAAAACTGGGATAACTCCCCACTGAGACATTGCAATTTTATACAAACACGTTTCAAGGTAAAGAACAGTGCACTTGCATGACTAAACATTTCACTGTTTCATTTTCTGGCTAGAATTCTCCACAGTTCATCACTCAGTAGGGATATTTAATTTAGAAGCCAACATGCCCAGTGGCAGTGAAGAGAGAAAGACCTCCTCAGAGCAGAGTCCAGTGATCAGGTGAGATGATGTTTCCCTCTGTCTCTTTCCATGTAAAGGCACCAGTAGGATGTTCCCAGGGAGACTGTAGGGCCCCCACAAGGTGTGTGAGTGGAGATCCTCGTGCTTTGATCCATTTGAGCTGGTTCTGACAGTTGACATAGGAGAGAACACAATGGAGCTGGTCTGGCTTATTTTTATTTACTCTATGAAAATTAGAGCAGAGAGAAAATAGCAGAATAATTGAAACACATTCCACTGGATTTCTTCCTATTCTTACAGCAGTCTGACCCAAGACTAATTCTGCTGAAGCTGACAGGTGTTGTGATAGCTGATAGGTCTGCTGTAGGAGAGAAGAATAAAGTTCAGTGAGTACACAAACTAAAGGAGAAGTGTTGGGGGTTAGAATTTTTCCTTTTGTTTCTTTCTCTCCTGGAATTTTGTCCCATCTGTTGCTAACAGACAATAACAACTGGTACTAAAGCGACAAAAGAAATGACCAAGGTGGAGGAAGGGTGCAGCCGGCTACTCTCTTACCTGGGGGTTCTCTCTTTGGAAGGGCAGAGTTACTGTGAGATTTTGGCTTTTGGTGGGGGCTGAGGGGCTGGGCTGGGCTCCTCTTGGTCTCTCTCGCTCTTGACATTGGAGGGGAGGCAGACTGCAGGTGCTGGGGCAAGAATTCACCCCTGCTGCTGGGTTCCGTGTCCTGCTGTCTTCTTCCACACTGAGTGGAGCTCTGCTCGTAAGAGCGGCCATCGACCGGGACCTTATCGACAGCTTACCTCGCCGGAAAGGACCCTCGCCACCTGCNGGCCGGGCCGGGGGCGGCCGGGCCGGGCTCCGCTCGGTCTGCGCCGCGTTCCACGCGCGGCAGGACGGCCGCTCCTTGCCCAGGGCTTCGCCCGGAAGCCCCTGGATTTCAAAATCATCCTTCGGAGGGAAGGGGGCCATATTTCACCATTCTAAGAGAGGTTCCTGCCTTGCTTGGCAGACGCCTGTATTTCAAACCAAGACGAGAAATTGCTTCTGAAGTCGGCTCTGTAGCCCAGAAGTGTCCTCAGCTGGAGGTGTGCCAGTTATAGATCTGCAGTTACTGAATTCAGCAAATGGGGAATTAGAGAGGCATAAATCTGGGAAGATGAGTAAATATCTCAAAATCTCAAGGCCTGTTTTCATCTCCTTGGCCCAGCAGCCATCTTGCTCTGAGAGTGGGCATATCAGCTATCAGCTCCCCTTTATGCCAGCAGTGAGGCTCGTCTGGACGTATACATGTGCCAGTCTGAAACAGCTGGGTTGAGTTTTGTTTTCCTCAGACGTAGAGCTGCTCTTGGAGCAGCATAAAGGCTGCACTGCCTGCTCTGAAGCCACGTGTGTCAGCATCAAAAGCCTGTGTTTCCTCCCCAGCCCTCCATATTCCAGTCACTCCAGACTGGACTGGCCCTGTTTTCTGCAGCTTATGCGTAGGTGGCACTGCAAGTCCCATTCTACTCACAGACTATATGGTAACCAGCAAACTCTTCTTAGGAAATTGATGACGTGTCTTAGAGCGTATCAAAAAAACCGTAAACCAAATCTCTCAGCTGAGAGCATTTGTGCCCTGTTTCAACATATGTACCATCTTCTGTTCATCCACACCATCCCCAGATAAACAATCAACTAATAAACTTCTGTCATGTTGTAGAGCAGAAGTGCTAATAAGCCCCAAAGTGCAATAATGTTAATGGATGATACTGATATAATGAGTAGCTGGAGATTCAGTAATGCTCACTGCTAAAATACTTAGGAGTTTTACTTTCATTCCAACTTGGAAAAGTTTCCATTTACAGATTGCTTAGCCTGTTTATAGACTTAGCTACTGCTGAATTCAGTAGTCTTTGTCTCTTGCCATTTTGTCCACCTTCACATTCAGAAAGCATCTCTGATGCTGTCGTTACTTCTTCCTGAAACTTTTAGTTAAGAAAACCGAATGCATCTGCCCTTGCCACAGCACTGCATTCCAATTCAGCCTGCTTTTGGTTTTTGGAAAGTATGCCATCAAGAAATACAAAATTTTGAATGCCTTTCTCTCAATGTCCTGTTTCTCCCTTGCCTCCTCTCTCCCTCTGCATTTGACTGATATATTTTTTAATAATTTCTGTTGAGTTGATTTTTTGATGACTCCTATTTCTGTGATTTTTTTCTTATTCATCATGTTAACAAAAGACTGGGAGTAGTGTCTGGTAGGCAGAAGTGCCTGTATGGAGATATTAGTGTCTATTTAGCTGAGGTGTGAACTTGTAGTGCCTGAGCTCTTTTGGTGAAGGTTGTTTGTAGGAAGAAATTGTTATTAGAATCATTAAGTATAAAAATATAATAGTTTTTGTAATAAAGGGATTTATTTTCCTTGAAATGGCTGTTGAATATACAGAACATATTCCCTGACAAGCTATAAATGCCTTAAGGCAGGTCAGATTTCAGATCTAAATGACTTGACAGAGACCTATAATCTTCTGAGGGTTGAGAGGGTAATTTATTCATTGTGTCCATGCAGCCTTTAGCCTCTCTGCTGAGTCTGCATATTATCATTGGCAGCAATCTGCTGGAAATGGACATGTTTCCACACAGGCTGCTCAACACACAACTGGAAAAAGTGAGTGTTGATTGCTACTGGAAGTGCCATTACTAAACTTGTTGGCCTAGCAGTGAAAGGCACAGTGGCTCTGTACTTGTTTCCTTTGGCCAAAGTGCATTGTCCTCATAGGCTCTTGCCTTTCTTCTTTAATCCCTTCTTTTCTGCTTCCCACTTTCCTCACAATTTGTTGTGAAATTGCCAAGCCTGTGCCCATTGCTGGGTGTGTCCCAGCACTCTCCTGGAATGGCGTTTTCCCCTCCTCCTTCCCTCTTCCTCCCCAGTGCTTCCTTCTACCACTTTGTTTTTGCAGCAAGGGTGTGATCTGAAGTGGGAAATTCATCTGTATTAAAAGTTAGGGTTTTTTTCCCTTTGTCAGGTTAACTTTAATTAATAGATCTGCTGGTTTATCACACAGCTATCTGAATGCTGGTGCAGCCCCATTAGTCAGTGTGTCACAGGAGGAGGATTAAGGGACTAGGAGATGGTTTCCCTTGGAAGATCTGGGAATTCTTGTTCCATAAAACATGACCTGTTTGCCTCACCTCCTGGAGAAGGCTATCATTACTAAACTTTATTTTATTTTTCCACAATTCCTCTTAAAGGCTTCAATCCTTTAGGGAAAAATAAAAAGAANACGCAGGAATGAAATTATAGAAATTATACAGGGCTGACTGTGGTCACAGTATCTATAGAGAATGTCTGTAGAGAGCTACTGTTTCCACACTGAGTGTTGTTAACACCTCCTGCTCAGCTGGAATCCACTGGAATGAGCAAACTTGATATTGCCACTTATTTGTCCCGTTCTTTTTCTAAATTGTGTCATTACAGTTCACACAGTTGCAGCCCAATCTTCTTCCAAGTTGCGAGTTATACCACAGATGATTTTGGAACTTGAACAAGGACTTTCTTCTTCATTCCTACTTATGACTTGTCCTGTATTTGAACTCAAATCGTTGGGGGCTGCTGCACAAACCTGCCACCTAATCCTTGCCTTGTGCTCTGAAGGGTGTCCCACTCTTGCAGAAGAAAAGGTTAACTCAAATGGGAATGTGAAAAAAAAATTGGGTGCACTACATAACTGGAGACCTAGAGCATCAGTTCTTTCTGATCACCTTGTCATTTTTTGTACTCAGTGTCTTTGCAAAATTACTTTTATCAGAAGAAAAGCTGTTGACTGGGATAAATACTCCAGACAAAGGATCCGGTTGACTGATGGAGGTTGGTATTTAAGTGCTTGTGATGTTTTGCACTCAATGGGAAATGTTTATTCTGATTCTGAAATGTGAAAAAGTTAGGGGAAAAGTTTGCTGAATCTTCTCTCGATTGCTTCTCACCTTTCTTTTGTGTCCTTGAATCCTTTCTGAGTAAACACACAGATCAGTGCCACTCTGCAGCTCCCTGTAAAGTTCTCAGGGAGCTGGCTAAGGTATCCAAGTGCTTGCCACTACAGTAGCAAAAAACTCAACATACAAATATCTTTCTTTCTCCTGTCACTGTTCATGGGAGTAGTTTAGAAATTAGTTCAGACACAGCTGAAGACTAGGGACTAAATTTTGCAGATAATTTCCGTTTTATGTGTGCATTAAATAATCATCTCCATCTTGATCTGTGGAGGCAATGGCAATGTAGTGTGTCATTGCCTTCTTCTTAGCCATTGTGCTCCTCTCCTCTTATTGTTTTGAAGTGGGCCCAGTCTGTTCTATCTCATTCTCTCTTCTACATTCCATTTTATTTACTGTCTTTGGCACGATCTGTGTTACTTATTGCTTGTTATTCTCTCTTTGGCCTCTACAATAACAGTTGTGTACTGTCTTAGTTTCAAGGATCTACACAGTCCTTGATTAGCAGCTCTTTTATCTCTTTAATATTCTTTCCCAACACTGCTGTATACCTTTCTTTCCCTTTAAGCTTTGTCTTATCATTTGCATTCCCATTAAGTCAGAGTGAAAGCATGTAATTCCCCTGTTTCTTAAATTTACACAGTATTTTCTACATCTGCTAATGTATTTGTACAGTTCAGTCATTCTAAATAGCTTTTTCATGCATTCTCTGAAGTCTCATTAGCAGAAAAATATTACATGCTGTATCCTCCCCTTATTATGACTGATCAATTATCTGTATATAGTCAAGTGGTATTCCTTGGGATTCTCAAACTAAGTTGGCTTTTGATTTTCCACATACGTGTATACTCACAGAGCATTCTTTGCCATAGGGAGGAGGACTCGGGAGGGGAAGTTAATTTTTTTAAAAATCTGTCTAAACCACCCATGTCCCTAGAGGATCTTGGCCATTATATGCCCCCAATTTAAAAAAAAAAATAAAAAATGTTTTGAATAGTGGTCCGAGCAAAGACAGAAGACTTGGAGTTCCCAGTTTTCAGTTTCTCCCACTTCTGTAGGAGGTGGTATTTGATCAGGCGGTATTCATTCAGCCAAGTTTTGAACATTACCTTAAGATTTTATTAAAACATTATTTGATAACCTACCTTTCTGAACAATCCCTGCTGGAAAGGCAGAAACCCCCTGCAGTTCTGTTGCTGCCTGAGTGCTGTGGCAGCTAGCCTGCCTGCACAGTCAGCCCTCAGGCTGGATAAAGAGAGTGATGTGATCATTCACAGTTATGTTTTTTGATACTCCACATGGCAAATGAAGTGGTGCAACTGAGGGAAAAATTAAATGAGGAGTGAAGGTGCTCTCTCAATAACTAAAGTTTTGTGTTCATGATGTGGAGGTTCAGTTTCCAGCTTTTACTTGATATATCATGTGAGTGTGTTTCTGTGACTTCAGTTTTAGCTCCTGCAGCTTCCTTCCACATGTATGTTCAGAGTTCCTGATTCTGTTGGGGTTTCACTGGATCATAGGGATGTCTTTGAATGATGTACAGATGCTCAGACATCCTGGGAAGGAACAGAGAAAATCATTGAGATTGTCATCCTCTATATATTTTATGAGAAAGTAGGAAGTCTTGAGATGGAGGTATGTTGTCAGCTCATTTTTCTGCATCCTTTACTTCTGCAAACACCTGCACAAGCATTCGTCATTCTTATTCCATAGTTTGTAATAAACAGTTTTATTTTATGATGCAGGAGGAGAATCTCTCAGAGTTTCTCTACTTCAACTATTTTCTCTCCATTGACAGCAGAACAGCAAGAGTGCTGTTGTGAAAAATTTGTCTCTGTATGTCTCTTCCACCATTCATTCCAGCTTCTTTGAACACTTTTCTTCTTCAGATCTGTAGCACCTCTTTTTAGAGGTGAGGTTACCTGTTGTGTGTTTCCCATCTCTGGTCATGGGCTTTACCACATTTTTTGGTCTGTAGATTGCTTTTCATGCAACTTGTGGAAAGGAAAATACATGAAATTAAGTTTCTGCCATCTGCATAGTTCTTTTTGTGGCCAAGCCCACATCACCTGGGAAAATGGTTGGACTTGTGAAGTCTCATCTTCATCTCCACAGGGTTTCCTTTGGAGGACATGAGAAAATATTTCAGGCAAGATTAAATAAACAGGGCGATAGTTCACTACCTTTGATTTGACAGCCGTAATCCTGGGATTAAGATAAAATCATATGATTTAACTTGTCTTTAAAATATAAATGAACAGCATTTAATGGATGTTAACAAGCTCATTTTCACAATACCTCAACAAGGGAAACATGTTATCAAGTTGGGAAACTAAGGCAAAGGGATTTGTCTAGATCTTGAAAGACAGCTCTGATTCCACCTCAGTCCTGGTGTGTTTAGCCAGAAGCAGATTCAGAGGCTGGGGTAGGGTGACCCTGCTCTTTGTGATGCCAAACCACAGGGTTTTTCATTAGTAAAGTGTGCTAACAGCTGATGGCTTTTGCAAAAAACCTGTTCATAAAGTTGCCTTCATCTTTGTCCTCTGAATGAAGTGCGCTCTTCAGGTTCCATGGCAAAATCGGCTTCCTTCACATACTGACATTCCCTTGGAAAAAAGGGTGGGATCCCCCTGGGCTCAGGGGCAGGAGCATGGGGTGATTGTTCCTCTGGCCACTGCTGCCCTTGTGTCTTTTGGCAGTGGTCCACGTGGACACAAGAGCCTGGATTTGGAATGAGGAGGTGCCTGGATATAAGCACTCCGTTGGCCTCTTTATTTCCCCTCCTGCTTAGTTTTTTTTCACCAGAATTGTACTCGGGAGTGATGGAAAATTGAAAGGTTGCTCTGAGCAGTTTCATGTGTACCATGAAAACATGCCTGCACTTGAAAAACACTAATTATTTGAGTCATCCTAAAAGCTCATGCTGTTGGGATGAAATACGTGTATGTAGAATTGCTGCAGAAATGTCTGCACCAGGTCTGGAGAGAAGGCAGGGATTTTCTTCTTTTCTTTGCAATTTATCCAGAATTTCTGATGGGAATACTTCACCACTGAAGATCTGCCTTCCCTTGGGGGAAATGCAACCATTTAACATCTATCTTCTTTCTGTGTATACTGAGGAACTGATGGTCTGATCCCATGGGAAGTCTGTATCTGTTCACAGTTACATTTGCTCATTTCAGGAGGATTCTGTGTTATCTAGGAAAAAAAGGCAGGGGGAAAGGATTTGGCCTGGTTTATTGTACTGCTGGTTCTTCCTGCCACTCCAAAGAAGATGTGCATTTCCAAATTTGATTTTAAGCTGGGGTGAAGGAGGGAGACATCAAAGAAATTATTATCAGGTTGGGGTGGGGGTTGGGTTGGGACTGGTGGGAAGAATGGGGCACAGGGAATGTGAATTAGGAAGCAGCAGCTTTGGAACTGGATACAATAAATTACTCTGATTTATTAGTTTTTCTGATTGAATGCAGTTGCATTTCTCTTTGCAGTGCTTGATCATAGGAAGTAGTGCCTTTTTAAGCAAAAATGAGAAGCCCCTGAGTTCTAGACACAAAGAACACAAACTTGAATGACATTCCTGGAGAGAAGAAAAGAGTCAGAGTACTGAGACAAAGGGAGGCAGATTATCAAGAAATGTGAGCTTGGTGCCATTTAGAAAGGGTCTGGATCCCATGATTTATCTAGAAATGACAAAATGCCACTCTAGAAATGCAAACGTCTGCCCTGCATCTTATAGCTATAATGGATGAGTTTCACACAATGGAAGCATTCGGCTTGTTCTAGGGCACTTAGTCTCCATGTGTTCCTGGCCTTTAATCACTCTGCCTCTGTTTCCTCAAAACTTTTAAATTAGAGGTACATTAGTGTTTATATGGTGTACACCTGGGGTGTTTCTGTGTGTTTGTTTGTAGAGAATTGGTTTTGTTTTTCACCACCAACAATATGAATGCAGTCCTCTTGAATGCATGGGATGAGGCAAATCATGAGAAACTGAAGCTGGCAACAGCAAAAGTATAAATTTTGAGCTGCTAGTAAAAAGTAGGACTCTGGCTTTGGGGCTATGGGAACCCGTGTTACACAGCAGGGAGCCTGCCAAGAGCATGCCTGTGTGCTTTCTGCTTTATTCATGGTGAGATCAAGCCGAAGTTTTCCTCTGTGGTAAGTTTGGGTTTAAGGAAAGCGTGTTAGAGCCTTGCAGACCTGCTCCACAACACACTGCCCCCTGTCTAGAGGCTGTCATTACTGGGGGCTTCAGCACAGGCTGTGTCTTGCTATTAGCAGCTTGGTGTACATTTTAAACTTGGGATTAAGGGAAAGAATAGAGATCCTTCCATCAAATAAAACGGGAAACCCAACTGCTCTTGCCTTGAAGATTTTTTTGGGAGGAGTTTATCCCACACACATAATATTTGATTTTCTGGATGCGTATGTGCAGCATGCGTGTGAGTGGGCACACATGTAACTCCGTTGCAACTTTTAAAAGCTCTGTTTCTGACAGAAAACCAGTCTAATTAATAGGAGTAGGAGAAAAAATGCCAGCTTGTAGATTTGTTTCCTCAGCAGAAATCAGCTCCCCCCTCCCTGTTACACTGCTCCTTCTTGATCTGATGTAACAAGAAGAGAGAGTCAGCTGTGAATCAAGCACCTTGTTCTCATTTCTTTGATCATTGGCATGGTTTGAGAGAGAGAAAGGAAGAGGGATTATTTGTGAGGTTATTAAAAAAAAAAAACCCTAATTCCCCCTCCTTCTCTCCTTCAAGATGCACAGGCACTACCAGAATGTTCCATGATACCAATCTGACTTTCCTCATTAAATAGCATCCTCTTCCTCTCTTGTCCGTGTTAGTTAAAAACTGCTGTTTACATGTCACTAAGCAGCTAATTCCAAGCTTTGATAAGTGAATTGCCAGTTAGCAATACCATTTAAAACACATGGGTTTTTGCAGTCAGCAAGATGTTTAATGGGTTCAGAAATTAAAAGCTAATTGCACTTGACTGAATATGTGTATTTCTAAGCCCACGGTTACCATTGTTGGAGTATTTACCAGTTTGGAAAATTCTCTCTTTGAGTAAATCTGTTAATTCTTTATTGCTGCCCTGTCCTGGAGAGCAGCCACATTGAGAGTTTGGTCACTCACACTGACAGCCTGGGGTGTTTTGTTTTTTTTTTTGGTGCAGCTTTAATCATCGTATGTCGTCACATTTCCGCGTGATGGTTTTGCTTGGAGGATTGAACAAATTTGTTCATGTAACATTCAGGTTGTATATGATCCCTTGTGAAAGAAAATGGCATGTTGGTATTCTTATTACAATACCGAGGAGACAAGGAACTTGACTGTCTTTGCGAGAAAATTCAATGTAGAATTAGAAGCAGAAAAAGTTTAGCTGTGTGTGCTGCAGTATATAAAAATGCTGATGTGCAGAAGAGCTTGTGAATGCTTCTAAACCAGATTTTTAATGCCAATAATATTCATGGAAGCCTTTCCTGGAGAACGTGGCAGGTTAGAAAATCAAAAGCCTTTTTGTGCCTTAATAGAAAGACTGTTTCAATATTTCCTGGCATGTGCTTTTCTTTTCATTAATGTCACACAGAAGGGGTAATCATTCAGCCATCTTTCCAGCTTTTTAAAAAGAGTCAAAGATTAAAAACCAGACAATTACACAATGTAATTAATTATAGAAGGGATTTTGGGGGGCATGTGTGGGGGTGGTGGTGGTGCTGTGCGTTGTTCCCCTCTTCTGCGTCAGGCAGTGCTTGTCATTGTTTGGCAGGAATGGCTAATTTATTGTCTGACTATCCTATCTGGATTCATACAGGGTGGCTTTCAGTCCCCCCCTCGCCAAAACTCTTCAGATGTGCTGTGTATTTGTTTGGGAGGGGAAGGAGGAGGGGGGAAAGGGAGAAGGTTATATGTTTCTGACCTGCTTTACTGCTTTTCAACTGAAGTAAATTAATGCACACACTAGCTTCCCTTCTGCTGTGCTGATTGGATCCTTGTGCCGATTAAATATTTCACACTGATAGAGGGATGCTGAAAGCACTCAGCTGGTAATTCAGTATGTACATCAGTGATACAATAACTGACTCTCAGGTTAAAGTCAAACAAAACCCCCAGTTTGCTGCAGTTTTGATTAGAATTAGTTTCACTTTGAATTTAAATCCTTGAGCCTGCTGCAGCAATGGCTAATTAACTAAGATCTGATAGAGACAAAGAAATACATTCTTGCTTCTAATGACAGGCAGGCAAGAAGTTGTCAAAAAAAAGAGAAAGAAAAAGTGAAAGAAAAAGAAAAAAAAAGAAAAAGAAGAAAAGAAAAAGAAAAAGAAGAAAATAAAAAGGAAAATTAAAAAAGAAAAAGGAAAAGGGAAAAGAAGAAAAGAAAAAGAAAAAAGAAAAAGGAAAATGAAAAAAGAAAAAGAAGAAAAGAAAAAGAAAAGAAAAAGGAAAATGAAAAAAGAAAAAGAAGAAAATAAAAAGGAAAAGGAAGAAAAAAGGAAAAGGAAAAAAGGAAAAGGAAAAAAGAAAAAGAAAAAAAGGAAAATAAAAAAAAGAAAAAGGAAAAAGAAAAAAGAAAAAAAAGAAAGAGGAGAATAAAAAGGAAAAGGGAAAAAGAAAAAGGAAAAAAGAAAAAGGAAAAAAGAAACCAACAGACAAAAGAAGCCATAAAAAAACCCCCAGCCGACTAATGCTGAGATTGTACTTCAGCACACATAAACCTTCCTGCCCGTGTTTCACACTCATCTTCCTTTGGCTGATAGTCTGCCCCTGAAACGACTGTTTCCATTGAGTCCCAGATTTTCTTCGGCTATTTTTTTAACTCTTCTTACAAAAACTAACACTCGAGTTGTACCTAGCCGGGCAGTCGCTGCCTCCTTGTTTATAAATCGTGCTGTTGGGGGCTTCCTTTAGGAAAGGGCAGGGGGGACAGGAGCAGCGTGCTGGGGAGGAGGAAGGGAGGAGGGGGAGGAGGAGGAAGGCTGCCTGCCCCCGGGTACCTCACGTCAGCCTGCGCCACGGTGACCTCTCCCTAGGGGTCATTAAAAATACCTCTGTCGAGCAATTTCTTCTCCCTCCCCTCCTTTCTCTCCATCCCTGCCCCCGCCCAAGCTGGGGCGTCGCAGGGAGAGCGTTTGCATCAAACTGACAGGTCATTTACCGAGCAATTGGCAGGAGGAACTACCCCAACCTTCTTTAAAACCCTTCTCCTTCAGGTCCTCTTCCTCCTCTTCCTCCTCCCCCTCGGCTGCACATCTTGAACACCTTTACATGAAATTCAGCATTTTTGGAAACAGCGCATAAAACCTTCCCAGGCAACGGTCTTCATCTTTGTTTGTATGAGAACATACAATGTTCTAATGTCTTCTGTTTTAATGTCTTCTCTTTGGGCACAGGCATCCTGCTGTCCAAGGCCTGTATGCTAAAGGAAGCATTTTTTATGGGGGTCTAGGGGTAAAATACAGACTACGAAGCCTTTTGCCTTCATAAGCATCCACCAAACTCCTCCGGGTGCCTGTGTGTACATGTGTACCAGGCTGAAGCCCTGCTCATTTCTTTGTTTCAGTGTGTGAAGTTATGAGGATGGTTGGCTCTTAGGGTTCAGATCGGGCAGGATTGGCCATGTATTTAAGTAGCAACTGAATACAGGACAAATACATGGAAATTCATAGGATTGAACCAAAATCCTAAGACAATGTACTGAAGTGCCATAGCTGGTGACTATATTTACAGTGCTTTTGTGTGTTGTGACTCTCTGAATATTGAATATTTTGTTGTTCAAGAGAATTTTATTGTGGCTATTGGGTAAATGAAGAGGGGCCATAGCTCCCATTGCTGGAGAAGTCTGTTCAGCTGGTTTGCATGCATGGCATTAGATTAGTGTGGAGTGTTATATTATTAATTGACAAAGACATCATTTTGGTTTGAAAGTGGATTGCCAGTGTTCTGCAAGCTAAATAAACTCCCAGGGTTATGACAAATGTTTTCTCACAGCCATGGGGCCACTAAGGAAAAAACACCTGATATTGCTCTGTAAACAGTTGCAGTTTCTCACAGCTGAACTGCCTTGTCAGATCATCATTCTGGAAAGATTCATGGACTGAGGTCTCTATCTACAGTGTGTAGGTGTTAAAATATAAATGTGATGGACAGTGAATTTTAGGTCCTTTTTAAACACATCTCAGATTTTACTAGGGAAACATGAAGGTTTGCCGAAAGGCGTATGTCTGCTTTAAATCACTTCTACGGCAGCCAGCAACCAGGAGCTGAGAATTCCTCCCTTGCAGAGCATGACCACGTTCTTATTTGAGAGGCACGTGTGAAGTAATGTTGACATGAGGTCAGTAAGGATTTGAAGTCACGATGTAAACTGCAGCAGAGTGGCAATGAAGGAGCCAAAGCCTCGCACCAGAAGCAGTGCTGTGCGTGCGGAGCCCGCGTGTGCGCATGCACGTGCCCCACTGATCACAGCAACCGGCAGATCGTGGATCCCAGCAGAACAGCCACCAGCAAATACCTTCTCCCTTCGCTCTTTCCATTGCTTTATTCACTGAGCAGAATGATTTGTGGGTTTTTGATAGCAGAAGCAGCGTTGGAGTAATCAAATTTGAGGGTAAAACTGTTGGACGGCCGCCTTCTCTCCTGCAAACCCCTACCACACAGGCCTCGCTAGCAAGGAGGGGGCGGGGAGAAGGCTTACACACACTAATAAATAGGAAGGCCAGAGTTATTTTGGTACATATGGAAAGAAATATTAACTCTGCTTTAAATAGTTGAGACCGTGCCACGTACAAGATGGGAAATCATAAACAAGTGGCAGATTTCCAGCACATTGTGGCGTGTTTGCGTGTGACCAGCATACATATTTCAAACTCTGGACTGCCTGTGGCATCCTGCGGTGAAAATGAAAGTCGTGTTGCTATTGAAAAGGCGCTGTTTCAAAATTGGTGTATTGTGTGTGCTATTATGCCGTGGATGAGAAGCAGAGACCTGCTTTCCAGCATTTAAAGCCAACATTTTTTTTCTTCTTTTCCTCTCTTTTGGCTCTTCCATTGTATCAGCACATGTTTTCTGCTGCAGTGTCCAAAGCTTGCTTAGTGTCTTATTGTTCATTATTCCAAAAGTATCTGATAATATGTTATGCTGACTGATTCTCAAAATGCAGATTTTCTTTCTCTTTAAAAACTAGGATTATTCTTTTAATTAATCTGGCAGAAATAGAATACAGCAGATGTAGGTTTTGTTGAGGATTATTTTAATCTCTTATATCATAATCTTTGTTTCTTGCCAACACTCCTTTACCAACATCTTCTCAGGGTTATAATGTAAAAATGGCTGTTACAAAGAAGAAAAACACAACGAGACGAGAATAGCTCATCTCTTAATTAACACAGTTTGATTAAAGGGGCTATTTTTAAGGTTTTGATAAGTACATTTTAGAAAATTAATAGAAGAGACACAGAAGAGGTGCTGCTGCTCCTTTTCCCTAAATAGACAGTTTTTATGTACCTCTATTTTGGAAGCTAATCTTGAGCACCTGATCCTTTGTATATTCTTCCATATTTATTTTCTAAAATATTCAGTTATTTAAATAAACTTAGTATAACATTGTACCCTCAGAAGGTGACAGACATGGGCCAATTGGTCTTTGCAAGCCTATCCCAAGGACATAATATTTTCCCTGTATTTACTTAGAAAAGCCACAAAACCTATATTCAAATGAAAGTTTTCCACTTTTACAAGCATTTCATATTTATCACAACTTAGACTGAAACAAGCAGTAATCTTTATTTCCTTAGGTCTTTTGGTTGCATACACATGAATTGACAGGATTGTGAGGTTATTAGGAAAAATGTTGACATGCATCACACGCAAAGACCCAAAACTGACTTACTGTTAATGCTTGTAGGGAGGACAAGTGGGTAAGGGATGGATGGTAGTTTGAGTAGTGAAATTTTTTTCTTTGTTTAAAGAATTTCTGCTTTTGTACTTCTCAGCTAATTTTCTCCTTTGAAACAAGACAAAAAAGCAATTAGTTGCTATTGAAGTTAGTCAAGAAAGTCATAATCTACTTCTACTTAATTTACTTGTTCTTTCCACTGAGCTACCAGGGATTGCCTATCTTTTGGAGTCAAGAAGTTTTATTTGCTTACATGTTTTCTGTTGCTGAACTGTCTGAGAACAAAGTAAAACTGTACCAATACCACTAGAATATTACTTACTAGAAATTTAAGTGAAAATATGAATTCAGAGTAGTGCTGAGTGTTTCTGCAAAAAGTTTTTCATTCAGTAACCCACACGTTCATGTGTGAGGACAAACATTAAAAGACACTTCATCGGTACAGTGATCTTTCAGAAA
Source organism: Tichodroma muraria (assembly GCA_013390105.1). Taxonomy (NCBI): domain Eukaryota; kingdom Metazoa; phylum Chordata; class Aves; order Passeriformes; family Sittidae; genus Tichodroma; species Tichodroma muraria. Next base: position 19,285 of record WAAG01052318.1, read on the forward strand.
CAGCAGATGCTCCTAGGGTCACAGAAGAGAATCTCCACCAAATGCTACTGATGTCAGCAGCAAACCTCTGGTTGTCTGCAGCACAGCTAGGATTTCCCTCCTGGACTAACTTCAGTTAAGCAGTGGATTTCTAGTACTGTAACCGAGTACAGCATTTTCAGACAGTCTGTGAGCTTGCATTTTTCGTAGGACATAAAGCAAAAATACAACCACAGGGCTGAACTCTTACTCTGAGAGCTTTATGTCACCGTAGGGGTTAATAAGGTGCTTTGCAAGGAAATATTCCGTAGGGCAGGAGAGGAGATGGTCAGGTCTCCCACATGCTGTCCCAGTTCTCTTTGGCATCTGTGGCAGCATACCATGGGGCATGGAATGAGTGCAAGGAACACCAGCGGAAAACTGCGCTACAACAACCCAGAGAAATAGGGTTTTATAGAATTTTTTCATAAGCAACTTTTCTGCCCTACATAGAACACATACCTGACCTTCTTGTCTTTCACTTGAGCGCTCCTAAGCTGTCAGACAGGTATATTTCTGTTTTGAAGAGAAAGCTCTTTTCTCTTCAAAACTTCTACGACACACAACAGCATAGAGAATGAGGAGAATATTGCCTATGCTTCCTTGGGATGATTGTCAGGATAATGAAGAATGAAAGATAAAGACAAAAATGAAGAAAGCTCATGATTAGTTATTAGAAAGTAAAGATTACTAGAGTAATGCTGACAGAATCACAGAACCACAGATTCAATAAGGTTGGAAAAGACCTTAAAGATCGCTGAGTCCAACCTTTGACCAAAAAGAAGTAATTCCTGTATATTAAAATCTGAAGCAAGTATCTCTGGTAAAGCATATGCTTGTGATTTCATATAAACACAAAAACTACAGTTCCCAGAGCAAAATTTCCACTAAGCCTTTCCAATCTTAAAGTGTATGATAGATTTAAAAGTATGAAGGGACGTATTTTCCTAGAAGTTTTGTGCTACAAGGCTTCTACTTTATACCCAGTAGTAAGGTTTTCAGCCTTGATTCTGGAAAGAACTAAGCATGTCAGTAACTTTATACACACACTTCTATACACACATTGTATTTTAAATAAACAAAATTGACAACAAAACTCGTATGGGCTTTAACAGTAGAACAGCAGTCTCCCAAAGGCTGTACATTACATGTAATTGCATTGGAATCCAAAGTTATGGTCACTGTATAAAGGTAAACATGGGCAGAACTGGTTGCAGGATTAAGTGCCTTTGATGTCAACTCCAGTTGACAAGATGTTTAATAATTAAAGGTATCAAAAGAGGCTTGAACTGGCATATTTTTTCCACATATACCTAACTTGCCTAAATGGCATTAATAAGAAAAGCTCCCAAGATTAATCAAAGCATAACAACTTTGTAAAAGTTTTTTTTTTCCTTTTCAAAAGTGAGCATTTTATGCACACGCTATTATTTACCACATGCATCTTCACAGCACCTACAGAAATCTCAAATTCGAATCTTGTCAGAGACTCTATAACAAGGTCATAATCAAAATACTCCTATTACAGATGATGGAATAGCCACTCTGTAGCGATACAAAAGAACAACTGCTAAGAAAAACAGAGAACTGCGAGTTAAAACGGTGCTATGGAGAAAAGTTAGCTTAGATGATGATGATAATGGTAATAATCATAATTATTATAGTTACCACCACTGGAAAAATAGTGGAATTTTGTGAGGAAAAGAAAACTTTAAAGGGAAAGCAGCAGACCGACTCTAGTCAGTCACGGTGGAAGAACACAGGAAGTCGCCAAGCACTGGGGCGCAGTGGGCACGTGGAATGGATATTCAGACCAACGGAAGAGAAAGTTGAAAATACCATTCTTTAAGCTTTTTATTATTAGTTGAAGCTGCAGTATTACCTAGACTTATATCACGATCATTTATACTAGGGTATTACTTCGAGGCGAAACCCAAAAGGAAAACAAAAATCTAACCCCAAAACCCCAACTTCGGGAGCCCAGAGCGCAACCCACGACTTCCCGAGCAACGAGGGGGAACCCAGCCCTTCCCCTGCCAGGAAGAAAACCGTAAACCCTACCACACGACAAGGAAATAACCCCAAATCCGTGCTGCCTGGGGGCCGGGGCGCCGTGCGCGTCTGCAGCCCCGCGGTGACGATGCCGCTCCTCTCTCCCCCTCTCCCGGCAGAAGCTGGCGGTGCTGGTGGGCAGCGGCCAAGCCCGGCGTTGTCCCGGCGCTCCTCAAGGCTCCGGGCGGCGGCAGCCCCGGGCACAGCCCGCCCATCGCGATGGTCACGGCGAGCCTGCCCGGCGGGATGGGCGCGGAGCCCCCCCAGGCCGCGGCCAGGGCNCCTCCGTCCCGGTGCTCCCGGGGCGCAGGAGCACGGAGAGCTGCTCTGTCCCTCTAGCCCGGAGCCGTGGCGGTGCGGTGCTCGCCCCGCCGGCCCGCGAGGGGAGGGCTTCCCGCTCTGGAGCTGGGCGCCGGGGAACTCGCGCTGCTCGTCCGCGGTTGCCCCCCCTTCTGTCTCGGGTCCAGAAGCAGTGCTTAAAGCTCACCAAGTTTACGCAGAGAAATGCTTGCGGGCTGGAGGAGCTCCTGACGGTGCTGGAACCTCGCTTAGGCGCAGGGGAGCTGGTTGCCTCCAGGTCCAGATGCACATACACGTTTAACTTTCGTGGTAATTAAAATATTAAATAACTGGACTTGGTGAAGGGAGATCAGAAGGGGAAGGGGTGCTGCTCGTCTGCTGCACGCCGCGTTTTGTGCAGTCCATTAGCAGAGGAGATTTGACTCCAGTCGTGCTGTGTGTCAGGAGAGGGAGGTGATGTTGATGAAGTTGAAATGTGAAGAAACTGACAAAGCCTTTCCAAAACTTCGTAGAAGAGGGTGTAATGTATAATTGCTCACATGGGAAATGTTGATTTCTTTTCTGCTTTCTGCACATAGAGAATGTGTTAGTCTGGGAGGTTTTTTTTTGTACTCTGATTTCCCCTTCACAGGCTCAGGATATGAATCTCTGATAATCAGGAAAGGAGAACCTGGTATGGATAAAGGTAACAGGCAAACTATACCTGAAGATTTTTGTAAGTCAAGGTTGTGCTGGAATGCAGTTTTTATGTTGGAATGAGGGTTTTTAATAACCAGGAAGCCCCTTCCTAAACACTATAGGGGGCATGACCATCACCTACTGCATCTGCTAACAAATGGAAAGCACATCCAATCACTTTGGAAACCAAATTGTCCTGTCACTTTTTCTGGAGAAACAGTGTTCTGTTTAGCTGTTACACTAAAGTACCTGTCAGGGGAATTGGATTTTGAATATCCATTTTGTATTTCATGCTGGGTAATTTCCTTTTTAGGAGGTATTGTTTATGCTTTACTGAAAAGATACCTGATGGTATCCTAGTAGATATTTCTTAGAATCCTCGAAAATAACTGTATAAATGATAATAATATGAAAGTTTCAATATTGCAACGGTCTATCATTTTGTGAAGGACTATCTTTTACTGTCACTGTCAACAGCCATTGGAAGAAAAAAATCAGAGCAGTGAGGGAAGAAGCTTGAAATATAATTTAATGTGTTTAGACAAAATAGTGAAGCAACCATGTGCTGGAGAGCAGTGTGAGTTAGAACATTTGGCTGCAAACTTACCACTTCTTCAAGCGTTGTTGGAGGAAGACTTTCTAACCTGCTATCGTGTTAAAAAATCCATGCTCCTTCCCCTTTATCCTTTCAAAAGGGCAAATGGGTCTCAGTCCCACCTTCCACATCCCCAGGCATGCTGGGGTCACCGGTGTATTGCAGCCTGCTGCAGCCAAGCACAGGTGCTCCTGCAGATTTCTATTTTATATGCTCTCAAACCTGTAACAGTATTTGTCCTGGCATTGCATCTTTTCCTTGCAAGGAGCAACTTCATTTCAAGCAGAGGCTTGGTGTTGTTGGAATGGCATGGGAATGTTGACCAGCGTTTGCGGTTTGGCTTGATTTTGCTAGAGGAAAAGTCTAGTGTTTTTATTTAGCGATGTCTTCACATCGCAAGTTTTCAACAGCTGTAGTTTTGTGATTTAGTATCTCTGATTATGTTTGTAATTTATGAAAGAAGAAGCTGAGGAATGGCAAGTTTCTAAACCAGAGGACTAGTAGTTTTATCTTTTTGAGAATAGTCAGCAAGCATGGGTAGAAACAATAAGGAATACTGAATTACAAAAATAAAAAATGCAAGCTGACCTAAACTGTCATTAAGCTTAGTGCTGGATTGAATGTTAATTATCACTCCTCTACACAAATTAAACTTGTTTTGCAAGATTTATTTTTCTGGGAAAATAAAAAGAAAAAATCTATTCGTGCTTCATGCTCACTATTCTTGATTGTTCCTGTAGTGTTAATCATGAATCAATAATAGTAGCACCTTAGCTACAAGCTCTGTAGTGTTGGAGGGAAATTTCATTGCTGACATTTATTAATAAGCATTTACTATGTCTTCTTATTGGGTTCTTTTGTAGTGTTGCTACTGCTCAGTAAAGTTGTTTGGTTTTTCCCTACAGAAATGTGTGCAGTCTGTAAGGTGGAGAATAATAGATCTTTGCAAACTGGGCTAAGATGGCAAGCTGACAGTTGTAAATGAGATTACTGGTGTAGTGTAGCCTCTTCCTCTGCATCTGCAAAGTGAGGGAAGGGGCGAGGGCATGAAATGTAATGTTACAAGTGTCTGAACAGTGGTTTCTGCAGGATCAGGATGTGTATATGGTCATCTCATGTGGTATCTAGCAAAAAGAATGAAATGCTAAATGAAACTCAGCAGAGAAAAATAGGGCATCAAACACTATTTAAATACAGAACTTTCAAATACAGATAGGATTAAATGTCAGTTTGTTACAAATATTTCATTAGGGCAGCTGCAAGTCAGCACTTTCATTTTAGGCTGTTGTTTACCCAGCAGATTTTTAAAGTGATTTTGAAATGTTGTTGACTTAATGGAAGCCATATCTGCATTGGAAAAAGTATCTAAGTAAATAAATGCATAACAGATGCTAAAGGATTGCAGCGTGTAAGCGTTGGAAATGGTGAGCTGCAGGAATCAGTGCTGGGTCTACACTATTCCCTGGCAACCTTTCAGTGTCAATCCCATGTGTGAAGACATGACTGATGGAGCTACAATGATGCAAGTGTACAGGCAGGGATATCATGAGTGGAGCTCCTGCTCCCACTTGGAGAAATTAAGCTTAGAGCTTCATTTGGATGATCTGGAGCAAGTTATCTTGGCTAAAGCAGAATTTTGCTGGCATAAGCTGAATTTTGCTGGCATATGATGTATGCATGGTAGGTGTGCTTTGCCTTCAGAGAATTGCAAGTGCTGTTGTGCAGAGAGAATGCCTTAGAGCTACTGGGTAGTCAACAGTATGCCTGTACTGTTTGTACACAACACACTTTCGTATAAAGAGGTTTTGATACAAACCTCTGAAATTTTACTTTTATTGTAATGATATGTATATGGTATTTACCCTTTCCTATCCTCACCACCATTTCCTGACTGAAAGCAAGATCTGAGGTTGCTTTGCTGAAGGTCAAAGTCCCATCTCCTGTGCTGGAACAATGTACCTTGTAAAGAAAATGCCTCTCTGCTGCCTCCTCATTCTCTTCTTACTAGCAACGCTGTGGGCCAGCAGTCATCCCAGGGTCTAGTTTGGGGAAATCAGAAAGCCTTTTGGCTGTTGGAAAGACACTTGGATCAGGCAGTATTGGGAGCACAAGCAGAGAGGGGGAAGACCACTGCCAGACCCCTTGGCTGCCTTTTGAGTTCTATAGTGGAAGAGGAAAGTGCTGGGAGGTCATGTCAGCACTGGGCTGTGGAGCACCAGGACACACACACGCACACGCGCACACACACACACACACACACACACACACACGGAGTGTCTGGAACTCAGCGGGATCTGTGTCTCCTGTTACTCCATGCAAGGCCCTGACTGCCCGTCCATCATGACTCCACAAACGGCATCTAAGCCACCTCCCGCCTCTCTCTGTACATCCCTTCCCTCACATGTATTCCCTGGGGCAGCTGGAGGAAATTTGGCAGCTTCCCCATGCACGTGTACTCCTGCGTCCCGGGGCTTCTCTATACAGAGGGGTTCTTTCAAGGCCAAACACAGTATGAGGATTTATAGCACTATAAATTCTTGGCAGGATAGTAAACTGTTGCCCACAAATGCTTCATTAGCTCCATGGCTCACAGAACTACTTGTGTCCCTGTTTAGACTGAGCAGACAACATGGGTATCCATTTATTTTTTTTCAGGAAATGTGGCTTTTATACATGTAGGAGGATGCTCATATATACCTGTTAGTTATCTGTGTATATTCAGTTTGCCAGAAAAAAATTAATCCTGGAACTTTAGGAACATACTTTTGCCTACAATGGCCATTTTTCAGAATAATGTATTTGTAGAATGATTTATTACCTTTCTCTTCACCATCCTACTTTATGTGCTTCACTGTGCTCTTTGTAAAAGCATTTCCTCCATAACTGGAAATCCACCCGTGTGTGTGACTAAGTCTTTTTGGTTTTTATTTATTATTTCTATTGCAGCAGTACTTACAGGTTTTATTTATAGAGGTATTTACCTGTATTGGTTATGTGGCTATATATAGCCTTTTTTTCCTAGAATCCATGTTACTACAGTGCCTGAAAACATGGCAATAATTAATTTATCCCCACAATATGGAGTTAGTATGACTAAGGTGTTATTATTCCATGTTTTACTGTGAGAGAACTGAGAAATAAAGGATCCACTTATGCTGATTCTTTTGTCCTTCTCCATAGGAAGCTCACAAGGGCTGCCTTAGGCAGGATCCCTGTACTGGCAGCCACACTACAGGCCTTTTTGGTAATTTTGAGAATGCCTCAGATATGTCCATGCTGCACATCCTTGGGAATGAGAACTGTCCAACTAGTCCTTGGATCATGCTATGGCCCCCTTTAGCCTTTGCTGTAGCTCTTTGCACATCTGCCTCATACTTCTTCCTCATCCAATTCTTCCTCATTCCTGATTCATATTCTGAAATGCAGGTGGAAATGATAACTAGTGAGCACAAGTAAGGACAAAAGAAAGATCCAGAGGCTCCACACAGTTCTAGGGGAGGGGAACAATAAAGACATTTTTCTATGGAATATGACAGCCTTGGTCATGTCGGCCATCACCAGAGCACCAGTGTCTCGCTGGCATCAGAGATGTGCCAGGTTGTCTGTGAGTGCCAAAAATCACTTTTTGTGCTTCTGGAGTCCATGGCTCCTGCTCTCACAGTGTGTTACAACTGGTGTTCAGCTGTATTTTCCTTCAGATCTGTGTTGGTCAGTGATGGCTGATGAATTTCAAGATATTGAAGAGATTTGTTGGGGGCTTACTTGAGCTTTGTTTTATCAGTCACTGTATTGGTTTCTGGGTGTCTGTCCTGGAGGAACAGAGCAATGATTGCTCTGTGTGGGTAACAGTTCCTATTGACTTTCCCTAAATTGTTCTGTTTTTTATGGTTTCCTCAAACGTGAAACAGTGGCTGCTGCTGAGGCCTAATTAGGGCTCTTGAGCTTTCTGCTTTTGCTGGTCTATGAGAGCAACCTGGTGTGGTAGCAGTGTTCTGTTCAAAATAACAACAGAGGAGAAAACTCCCCAGAAAGTCAGTGGTGTGGAGATTTTGAGCCAGGTAAGACTGACCTTGCCATCATGGCCACGGTTTCATACACCAGAGTTGTTGTAAACAGAGGAATTCTGAAGTATGGTCCTATTAGAGTGTACCTTCAGGAGATACGTGAAAATGTAGAATAGGAGAGGTGACTTGGCCAACTTAAATTAATAATAATAATAAAGAAAAGCACTCAGAGAGAAGGAACCCCAAGAATTCCCCACTCCACTCACCATACAGTGATCAATTCTTGCCATTGGGGCTTAAGTTTTAGCTCTATCATTAGAATGTTGTGAAGAGCATGGTAATTTTAGGAAATGGGTTATAGAGTGTGAGTGACAGATTCTGCTTATATCTGCACCCTCTTAGTTGCAGGTTTATTAAGGAAGGTTCATGAATTTACTCCATATTTAAGTATGGGTATCTAAGAGCTGGATTTGGCCTTACTACTCTGATATGTACAGCATAAAAGCACTTTAAAATTTGTATTTCTTGCTAAATAGCATAAAATTACATCCTTTCAGGTTAATTAAACCATTTCTCAGTGCTGGTTGATGTTGATGGTATATTTAAATGTCAGATTCACAATAAGCACTTATGCTTCCTGATGATAAATGGCTTCCTTCTAAATATCCCACATATACGTATATGGTCAATGCATCTAAAGCATGTGGATTTCTGCTCTGCTCAATCTACATTTCCATTTGGTCTGCATTAGGGTTCAGACACGCAAAGACTGAATAAAGACTCTCAGGAACTGAATAAAGCCTCATTAGGCCCTATATGGTATTCCTTACACAGCCAAAAATTTCCAGTGGAAGAAGCAGAATATTCAGCAGGAAAGGATAAGTAACAGTGGACTTACACTGACTGTCTGATACTCTGTTGTAAAAATCGAAGAGCAGCTTTTCCAAATTTGTTTCTGTGGGAGCTGGCAAACAAACACCCTGCTGGAAGAAAATTAATGACCAGTCAATAATTATGAGTACCAGTTTTTGGAGACCAGACCGTGGCTGTTGTCTGCACCATTTGTGTCACTGAACATCCCATCTGCAGGTGCATGGGCAGTGGGGTGTCGGGGTGGATATGCTGCTTAAGTATTTATGGAATGGATTTTCTTCTTGTGAGTGTCTGGGAAGCATCTCTACTGAGGAACACAAGCAGAAGGAGATTAACTGAAAACCACTTTAGTTTTGTCAGTGATTCCTGGTCCTCCACAAGAATGATGGAGCTGTCAGCCCATTTGTATGTCCAGTCCTTATAGCCAGAAGTATTTTATTGTCCTGTCTATAGACAACCAAACAAAAGGGATTAGGGTAAAGGGGGGAAATGCAATTGCTCCAGTTTCATGCCTTTTCTTGGAAGCAATTTTAACTGCCTATAAAATAAAAGAAAGCCTTAAAATTTAGAAATATAAAAATTTAGAAGCATGGGCAGCAGGGGAAGGTGTTATTCTGCCCTTCTGCCCTGCTCAGGTGAGATCCCACCTGCAGAGCTCCTCCAGCCCTGGGGTCCCAGCACAGGAAGGACATGGAGCTGTTAGAGCAAGTCCAGAGGAAGCACCAAGATGGTCAGAGGGATGAAGCAGCTCTGCTGTGAGGAAAGCTTGGGAGAATTCAGATTGCTCAGCCTGGAGAAGAGAAGCTTTTGGATGATTTAATTGTCTGAAGGACCCAATGAGGAAGGTGTAGAAAGTTTGGACAAGGGTCTGGAATGACAGAACAAGGAAGAATGGCTTCAAACTGACAGAGGGCAGGGTTAGATGAGATATTGGGAAGAATTTTTTCCCTGTACAGGTGACTGAGACACTGGCTCAGGTTCTTCTGAAGAGCTGTGGCTGCCGCATCCCTGGAAGTGTCCAAGGCCAGGTTGGATGGGGCTTGGAGCAACCTGGGATAGTGGAAGGTGTCCCTGTCCATGGCATGGGGTAGGACAGGATGAGCTTTAAGGTCTTTTCCAGCCCAAGCCTTTCTGGAATTCTGTGGTTCTATGAATATCTAGGCAGTCCCCTTATGGAAATTTCTGTGATATTTTCATACATCCTTATGTATTATCCATACAAACTAAATTCTGAGTCCCCTTGTTCTAATGCTGAGAGTTTTTAGCACATTATTGTTTTGACATTAATCAGAGTAGCTCCCATGGAGAGCTTTGATTCACTTCAGAAAAGCAAAGAAAGCTCTAAAAATGATAATACACTGTAGCTATTTCATTGTAATTGGAGGCTGTCTGTGCTTCACAGAAATTACCAGGGAACCATTCCTGGAAATGTCAGCATTTTCAAGTTAGTTCTATTGAAAATGGCTGAACAAGAATGTGAGAGGATGGATAGAAAATTTGAGGGCTGTGTGATTCAAACTTGAAATGCAGTTTGTAATAGTGAAAGATGATCAACTTTGGGGCTGGAGAAATCATCTCCTAGGTCTTTTTCTAAATTATAGGATGCATAAACAGTTCTACTTATTCTACATGTGTTGTTACTTTAATAAAAGGCTCTACTTTAGGAAATGAAAGGCTTTGGAATATTGCCAAACATCTTAGTTCCATTTATTGTCTAAAAGTGGGGTTTTCTCATTGTCTACAGAATTTGTGGGATAGTTGAATAATTTGCAGGAATCTGTTTTATACTGGACTGCAAACTCTATATTTATGTTCTTTCAATGTTCATATTGCAAATACAGGCATGATAAGATCTCCTGTTGGTGTTCTAACTGTATCAGGTTTGGCAATTGGTCTGCTACTAATCTCACAATGTGCATTTGTGTCTATATTGAAGTTGATTGAAACTCTATCAGGAAATACTGATCTTCAACTATTTTATGTATAAATATGAAGGGGTTGGTGAGAGAGGTGGGAGAGTAGACGCTGTAAACAGTAGATGTAGAGTGCTGATGAATACTCAAATAGTAAATAGAAATATCTTAGAAGTCATTCCTGACAGTAATAAAGGCAGCAATTTTATTTCATCTGTGGATAATAAACTTGTTTCACATTGCAATATAAGTGGCATTTATGTTATATTAATATTTATTAGTACTTATCGATGTTAGGGTATAGTAGTTTTCTTTTCCTCACATCACAGCCATTTTATAAATATCAAGCTAAATTTCTACACAATGAGCAATTGAAAGTGGTTGTGTGTGTGAGAGAGAAGAAAGTAATCTGTGTGCGGAGATATTCCTAGAGAGAAGGACAGACCCTCCCTGACTAGGGATCTGGAGAATTGTGTTGAAAGTGATGGAGTTCTGTTTGCACTAGTTAAAATTTGGCTCTCTGAATGCGTATTTCAACCCACAGGCACTGTTTTGCTTTTCATATCAGAGTGGTTTGCATGGGTTTCCTGCCTTTTAATGGGGTGTTTGTACATCCCTTGCTTTGACTGTGGGCAGTGCCTCTTCAGGAATGAGATTGTGCACTATGTTCAGTGGCCTTTTTGTGTGACGTGAAGGATTGCCAGCTTGGAGGATAATGTGAGTCAGAAAGCGCCTGATCCAAATTTAACCAAATTTGTTCATCTCTAAATTTGGAGAATAACTGAATGGCAAGACAGATATATTTCAATTTCCATCAGTGACAAAGACAGAGTGTTGGCGGATGCCTGTTAACAGCTATAGCATGTGTTTTCGATACTCATATATGTGTGTATGAGTGGGAAAAGACTAGTTACTTTTACTTATCATGAGCCTGTTTCTTCTTTGACTGCTTTTAAATTGCTCTTGGGCTTGATGTTTCTTCCGTGCAGATAATTCTTGTGCTGTGCGCTGTGATCTTGAGTCATGTTTTTGCCCTCTTGAGTAGAAAGACTTGCATTGGAGATGGATTTTTATCATTATGAAAGCTGAAATATAGACCCTTTTAAAATAAGGCAGGCACCAGGCAAGGTAAGACAAACCAAAATTCTTTCTGTTGATCTTACAATCAGGCTTCAATATCAATAATTTCAGAAACGGTTTCAAGTTTATCCTCCATTTGAGCATAACCCTGAGTTAACATGTATATAATTCACTTGTCTTCAACAGGATTAGTCATATCCATGTATCAGTTTGTATTTTACCTGTTTTTCTGTGCTGGGGTCTTAATCTTTTTGACCGTTCTAATTCTTTGGCCAAATACTGTCCTTGGGAATTTGACCCGTGAAAGCAAGACCATGTCCCCACTACTTTTGTGCAAGGCATTTCATTAAGGGGTATGACTGTTTGTTTGGGGGCTTTTCTCCATGAGGTCTTTAATATAGACCTCTGTTTAGCCTCTTTTTCTTGTTTAATTTTATTAGGACCCCAGTTCAGTGACTTGTGTCATCAAATTTGCACATGTAGTGATGGATTGTGAAATTACAAACAA
>WAAG01052321.1:0-26136 GCA_013390105.1 Tichodroma muraria
TTGTAAGTTCATGTCTGCATGCAGTTTCCATTGGTATTCTGATAATGCCTGTCAAATGCAGCTCTCCCTCCACCTTCCAAACTTGTCCTGCCTGCTTGTATCAACAGGTTCAGCTAAGTTTAACTCTTGTTTTAAAATGGGCATCAAACTCGGTTGCTCCTGTTTTCGCCACCAGAATCTAGAGCACAACACTGGGAAAGGGTGCATGGTTTTATAACCCCTTTGTCAGACACTGCTGCAATTTGTAGCTTAAAAGAGCAATTTCCCTTTTACAAGAAATTTGTGATATTTTACTGTTTTTATATCTTCTCACCAACTTTTATCCAACATCCTAAAATAGGAATGTGCTAATGACTTTGTGCTAGTGTCAGTTTTCCTTTATTTGAAGGGATTTGTCAGTTGTCTGTAACTGCTTCTTTACTGTAATCAGTTGGAGCAGTAAGGTCATGAATTTGAACTACCCTTTCACTCCCAAGTACAAGGAACTGCAAGAGGACGTGTTTTTCCATTGTCATAAAAAAATCCTTTTAGATTGATAGTCCTTACCCTGTTTGATGGTACATTGCAGCATTTTAAGAGTAGGGTTTTGGTGTAGAGTAGGATTTCCAAAATCTGGGCTTTTGGAGGTAATTATTTCCTGTGTGTTGAGACCCAAGCTTGTTAGCAGCTGGGACTGATGTTTTACCTTCAGAGATGGTCATTCTGGGTAGGAGTAAAGGCCCCTTGGCAAGGCAGTATGGGGAGCTTTGCATTGCCTCAGCTGTGCCCCTCCTCTGTGGGGCTGCAGTAAACCAGTCATAATAAGCACGTGCATTGATTCCTGAAATATACATAGATACGTGTAATTCTGTTTTCCATATGAAGATGGAACTTAAGGATGAGATGAAGCTGCTTTTTTACAGATGAAGAAATACTTCATAGAAATTAAGTTTAAAGCATTTATGTACATGTATGTATATTACTAGAAAATACTGCTGACACATGTAAATAAGTTACTCTGCAGTAGATGTATTTTCTGTCTATTAGAAATAATTGAAAAAAATACTTTGATAAATACTAATGGACTAATGCTGTCAAAATAAATGTGCCTGGATCTAGTTGTTAATGATTTTTCATGTTCTCCTTAACATTAAATATATTAAGGAGTCAATAATTTAACATGCTTTTGTGTCCTTGAAACTTAGGCTCTGATTTAGATGATCTATATCCCTTTTAGATCTCTGCCTTTTCCTCCCTATGGATTAGCCATGGGGGTTTAGGTTCAATTAAACTATAAAACAATATTACTCTGTGCTTTGGAGATCTTTGTTTTATGAGATCAGAAGTGATAGCTAATTGATTATCTGAAGAATGAACTGCACACTTCATTCCCCAAGAGTTTGGAATTGTGTGGCTGTACTGATGTCTAATAAGTATTTTAATTTTTTAGTGCTTTATTCAGTAGGGTATGTTCCCCAAATAACTTACATGACATAGGCTGTTACTATCCTAGTTTGGTGAAGAAAATAGGCCATTGTACTCACAATTATGTGTGCTTATAATAGGTACCTAAGACAATATGCCTTTATTTGGGGAGTTTTGCTGTTTTTCAAGTCTGCAGAGTTGCCACTGAGCCATAACGTTGCTGTAATTAAAGGTTATGTGAAAAAAAAAGAAGCTAATTACTAATTAAATTGCTCTTTTTTATAATAGTGTCCAGTGTTTTACAAGGTTCTGTTTTCTGAGTACTACAGGTTCTTATAGGCTCAATGGATGTGCTTTCTTAGTACAGCCTTCCTGTATTATTGTCCTGCTTAATGTGATTTTCTGAAACAGTCTCACAGGCCAGACAGGAGCCTCCCACTTGCAGCATAGTTGTGTTAGAAGTCTTAAAAGTGACGGTTCCCAAATTAGACTGAAAAAAGGCTTAATAATTCTGAGCAGGAAATGTATATTACACATATATAGCATACTGTTAAAAGCCATCAAGTTTCTTAATTTCTATTTTAGTTGCGGATAAGTTGTTTTATTTATAGAGATGAAGGCTCAGTTAAAAAAAAAACAAGCCGAGACAATTCCTGACTCACATGTGCAATTCTATGACTGTGTATGTTGACTGTGAGCATATGATCAAAACTGTGTATTAGTTTCTGGCACAGAATTGAGCATGTGATCAGTGGAGTAAATGAGATGCTGCAACAGGAAAGTAGCCTATAATTTCTTTTCAGATGGGCTATGGTGCCCTCTCGTGATATTAAATAGTGTTACTGCACAGCGTGTACAGGGAAGCCAGGATTGCACTGATGTATTTACATAGTCCAGATGAGAAATAACATCATTTCAGCTGCATAACTTTTTTTGTTCTTTGGAAGTTCATTCCTAGAGGAGAAGTTATGGCAGAGCATCACTCTGTACACTGCTTTACCTGCAGAATTTTGGGGTTTTTTTTTCCTTTTGTTTGTTAGTACCATAGTGTTTGTCAATGAAAACTAAAAATGATAGTTACAAAAATTTGATTTTTCTGGCTGTGGAGAATTAAGAGGCTTCAATTTAAAAGAAAAGCTAGTGGTTTTTAAAAGATATTGTGGGGCATAACATATTTATTGATGTTTATCACAGAATTTTAGAGACTAATTATAAAATAAATACTAATTATTTCTGGTTTAGGGCATTATACTATACAGTGCAATAAATGTGATGCTTGATGTGTCTTGCAGAGCACTAACAACTCAGATTCTGGTACTAGAATTTGACCTTTTGAGAAGGATAACTTTACCATTAATAGATTGCCAGTCCACTGTAACACTATTGTTGCCTGGCCTTATAAATACTTGTAACCAAAAGAAGGCTTGGCTGGGGCACAGTCAGCTGGGGTTTTTTGTTTTGTTTTTACTTTTTTTCTTTAATTAAGTTTGTAATAGAGCACCATTCAAACAGCACATACTGCAATTTGTTTTAAATCCAAATGTAGATATTTATTCTGTTGACTTTGAAAGGGCTTTAATTACAATGTCACTTCCTAGTCAGGGAGACAAAATGCTTTCATTTCCCAATTCATAGTCAATACTCTTAGGGATTGTTTGGGTTTTTCTTTCCTTAGTTTGGTTTTAGTAGTAGAATTGAGGTTTCCATGTGGGAATTGTCTTTGAGTATTTCTGCTTGTAGTAAAGTGAGAGTATCCCTCTAAAAAAATCATACAGCAGTTGGGAAAGATGCTTTGAATTCTTTTTATGGTAATTACTGCCTGTTGTAAAGTGGAGAGGAGAGGCCTGCTGAAGGAGTTCAGACTGACTCGAACTGATCAGAGAGCTGGGTGTGAGGAGAGATGCACAGGACTGCAGAATTGACAGGAGCTGTAGGTGAAATCACTAGCAAACAGGAGTAGGACCTAGACACAGGAAGGCAATTCAGTTCTTAGAAAGTAAAGGAGGGATGAAGTGAGAAGGATGAGTGTTTGTGCAGCGAGGAAAGGACTTCATGTCTCTAAAAGGAGCTTCAGTTTGATATATCTATGGTTGTTTGATAATGACGTAGAGCATTCTTAGTTACCTGGTTTGAAATTTGACATATATAGTGCTGAGAAGAGGTACCAGATTGAAAGCTTGGGATGCTGAAGCCATCAAATAACCTGCAGGACAGGTACAGCTTGACAAGAGGCACCACACATGCCTTCCCAAAAATGTCCTTAACACGCTGTAAGCTGGAAAGGTATTTCAGTAGGGACTGAAGGGTAGTTCAGATTTCATGGTCTATTTTGACACAATTGGCTAACTTCAAGACTACTAACAAGGGTATAAGCCAGTATGATTCATGAAGTGGAAATCTGCCCACTAAGCTCAAGGCCCACCCAGTTTTAAAGTTTCTATAAGGCTGAGTGGGTGCTCACTTTACCTGCCTTGATATATTCTTCTAATGACATTTCTGTTCCTGGTGCCCTTCACATAAAATAAAAAGGAGGAGGAGAATGGTTTTATTTATTGTAAGATAAAGATATCTAACTCCTCCAGCCATAATAAGGTAACTAGAAATAACAAGACAACACTGCTGTTTTCTTTGGCTCCAGGGTATATCGGTAGTTTTAGTTCACTTGCTGTTTTGCTGTTGCTTATTTTCCTCACGGCCGTTACTGACAGAGCTGCTTCCTTGTAGGAGGACTGACAAATGGTAGTGGTCGCTATATTTCTGCAGCCCCCGGGGCCGAAGCCAAGTATCGCAGTGCGGCGAGCACCTCCAGTCTCTTTAGCTCCACCAGCCAGCTCTTCCCTCCGTCGCGCCTCCGCTACAGCAGGTCGGACATTATGCCTTCTGGACGCAGCCGATTGCTGGAAGATTTCAGAAACAATCGTTTCCCTAATCTTCAACTAAGGGACCTTGTTGGACATATTGTTGAATTTTCCCAAGACCAGCATGGTTCTAGGTAATTATTGTAAGAATAGTTAATAATATTTTACTGCTTTGATATTGTTTTATTAACATCAAACTTTTGAATGAGGTGCTTGGCATCTTAATTTGAAGCATCTTAATTGGGGCACACACTCTTAGGCTGACCTTCTCTAAGAAATTTCATTGTTAAAGTAGTATTAATTTAGCTGCCTGTAGAACTTCTCAGTGTAGAAATAGCCTCGTAACTAGACTTGTAAAGTCTAGTATTAAGGTATCAAAAAGGTGTTGATTAAGAAAACAAAATACGTGGCATCTGGACTGTAAAACTATTTTTTGTCAGTACATCATCAGGTACTTAATCACTGTTATTCTTTTCATCTTTAATGCTTTTCAAATGAAAATTTTCAAGTCTTTATTTTACTAAAATGTATCCTTTTATATGCAAAGGCACTACTTTCATTTTAATAAATTTTGTAAATGTTGACTGCTTGCTTTAGAGTGTTAAGGTGTCTCATTGAAACAGTGTTTGAGAGGTTTTCCTGTTGTTGATGCAAAGCGTAACGTACCTTTTTTTGCACTTAGGTTTATACAGCAAAAGCTGGAGCGAGCTACTCCAGCTGAGCGCCAGATGGTATTTAATGAGATCCTGCAAGCAGCCTATCAGTTGATGACTGATGTGTTTGGAAACTATGTAATACAGAAGTTCTTTGAGGTAAGCATAGCACCAAGTGTATGGGTGGACATGCGAATGAAGTGCTGTAAATCTGATTAAATTTAACTGGTCTTTTCCTTAACACCATAGCAGAATTCTACATGACTTCCACAGAACCCAAGTGTGTAACTCTGCATGGGTGTTTTCTGCTCTGTATCCATTTTTTTTTTGCCATAATGGACACAGTTTCTCTTCATGCTGGTGGTGCACATGTTGGTGAGCACTAGTGAATGCTCAGGCTGCACATTGGGGCTTCACAAACCTCTGAGCAGAACTTAGACTTTCAGCAGATGAAAGGGAACATAAATATTTGAAAGATGCTTTTTATTGGTTACTACATTGGTACATTCTGTACATGGTACAGAATGGGTCTGAAAATGCCCTTGCACTCAAACAGCCGTGTGAACTTCATCCGGTGCTGTGTATGAGGAAACTCCCATAAAATGTATAGAGGCAGAAGAATTTTGAGTAAGGGGTTTCTATCATAAGATACATCTAATACTACTACAATTAGTATTTAAAACAGATTTGTTTTCTCTTAAAAACTATGTGGTTAAAAAAAAAAAAGGCTTTATCAAAGAATTACAAGATTTGGCTTGCAGAGAAGAAAAAAGTAATACCTGTGTCTTGGGAAAAGTTATATGTAGGAAAGATATCTAGTATAATGTATTTTAAATCAAAGGCCTTATCAAAGAGTGGTGGAGAGGTGGTGACACTGGAAAACATCTAGTAAGAAATAGTTGCTGTAAACAAGAATGTAGTTTTTAGTAATCTATAAAAAAATGTGCTCACTTTTTTACTTTGTTAACCAGTCAAAATATCTTCTGTAAAGTGTCACTGACATGATATATAAGATCTTGATTTTGCTTAAGAGTTATCATTTGCTATTTTTTACATAATGTTAAGTTGGATGAATACACAGTTAATTATTGTTAGTTGAATGTTTTCATCTTAATTCTGCAAAATATTTCTCAAGAGAAAAGGGCACATGGCCTTAAGTGTAATAGGGGACCTCAGTTTACTGTGTAGGTAGGCAGATGAAGCTGTCGGTCAGGCTTTCTTCAGAGCTGACAACAGGTGTGAAGTTTGACAATTCAAATTCAATTAATCAGCTGCCACCAGCTGATTGTCCAGGTGGTCCTTCTGTGTCCTCTAAGATGTGAGATTTGTAAAAGTACAAAACTGTACAAGTTTTGAAATAGAAAATCTGATTTGGATTCATAGATAATAGTGACCTGTGATAATTTTGCTGGTATAATTTGTTTGAAAAAGCGGTTTATTGCATTTAAATGTTCCTACAGACAGACAAATATAAACCATATTGATTTTGTCTGTTGTCTTTCAAGGTCATGCATTTGATAGCAGGTATGTGAACTGGATGAGGAATATTACAAAAAGTTGCATTTAGAAAAGAAAAGCTTCTGGTAAATATCCCACCAAAACCCAAAGTGAAAAATGATTCAAATATTACAGTCATGTACTTCTTGAAAGTGCTTACTCTGACATGTAAATTCCAACATGCTGCAATATGTCTTCATTTGTTAACAGCATATTTATTTTCTTTTAGTTTGGAAGCCTGGATCAAAAGTTAGCCCTAGCAACACGCATCCGTGGTCATGTTCTGCCACTGGCCCTCCAGATGTATGGCTGTCGTGTTATCCAGAAAGCACTTGAGTCAATCTCACCTGACCAGCAGGTAATTGTAAGTTAGAGCAATGCTTTTTTAATTTTATTTATTCATTTTTATTGTATCCTCTTTATACTTGATTAAATTGTTGACTATTCCCTTCATCATGAAATATCCCAGGAGCTAAAATAGTTGTTTAAATTAAAGTACTGAGGTACACAGTTAACACCAATGAATATGAAGGTTGGAGTCAGCATGAAATAAAATTTTTCCCCATTTAAGGAGGGGCAGGGGGGGAAATAACATCATAAAGACAAAGATAATCTTTGTTCTTCCAGAATGAAATGGTGAAAGAGCTGGATGGCCATGTTCTGAAATGCGTGAAGGATCAAAATGGAAACCACGTTGTACAAAAATGCATTGAGTGTGTTCAGCCCCAGTCGCTCCAGTTCATCATTGATGCATTCAAAGGACAGGTAGTGTCAGTGGTTCATTTCCTCTTTGCAGGTTGCTTAGATTTCACAGAAAAAGATTTGCAGGTCTTTGTCTATCATTTGCATGTACAACATCGTGTTTTCTACTTTGCACTCAGCTTACTCTAAGTAGACTGAAAAAGGGGATGGTGACATGGAAAAGCTGTTGGAGAGACAGTTAACATGCAGTAAAAAGATGAATTTGTGGGAGAGGAGGCTCTAGAAAGACATGTTTGGATGTATTGTAAATAATAATAAATATTTATGTAATATAAATACATACAAGGGACTTTGTGTGCCCAGGCTTTGTGTTTGTGTTTTGTGATAACACCATTTCACATTTCCTTCACAACTCTTGGCAGGGCCATTTTTGATACAATAATAACATATGTGCTCTCTAGTATATATTTTTCATTAAAAATGACATTTTCCTCTCCTGTTGCTTGTGTTCCACGTGTGTCTTTCAGTGTTACCCAATGAATGTCAGTCCTTAAGGAACTGCAGTGATGAAATTCACTAATCTGTTCCCTACATATGGACTCTAGTGTGGAGTGAAGGGGGCGTCATATTTGTTTACTTCGGATTGAGGTTTTTTGTTTTGTTTCCAAAAAGCGTTATTACTGTAAGACTGATATTGTGCTGCAGGCTAGTGAATGTGCTGCAGCTAAATAACATTTTAATCCTCTGAGACAAGTGTATGCTTTTATCATCTTGAGAAGAATTGTAAAAATCTTACTAACTTGGCTATATAACTAAATTTTACTTTAATGGATGGCCAAATGTATTTCCTAATAAAATCTACAATATTCTCATATTACACAACAAATACCTGAATTATTCAGCAATACCTGAATTATTGTTGTACATAATACTAAATTTGTATACCAAGGTTTCTAGGGTTCGGTCTTTTTACACAAAAAATGTGTATGAGGTACATGAGATGCATTTTTTAAACTGTAAATAGAGCCCCTTGACTGAAGTGAGTTTATTTACTGAACATCCATCCTAAGCACCAGGTAATTATATATAGAAAATAGTAACTAACATGAAATGAGCAACTGAAAAATGACACACTTGTGTGATATAACTTATCATTTTCTCCTGCCTGCATCATTTGAGTTGATGCCTAATCATACAAGATTCTGTGTTCAGTCCTGACCAACACTGAAATTTTTGTAATTGATCCCCAAACCACAAATGTAGCTTCAGGAGAAGCAAGTAGAAGGAATAAGCAAAACTTGGCTGTATATTTTGAGTAGTTATTTACAAATTTTGTATCTGTAACTAGGAGCCTGTTGTATATGCTGGAACATGAAATTGGTGAAAATCAGCTACTGTTAGTGAATTCCTTTTTATAAGTGTCAAAGTCTTAAAATTTGAAAATAAAGTAAAAAAGAAAGCTTGGAAGTTGAACCACACTTAACTAAGGGTCATACTTCCAGGCTTTCCTTTGCAGCTATGTAGGCTAGAAACATTGTAATGAACACTTGGGTTCTTAGTTGTGTTTTCTGGAGTCCTTGACACACAAAAACCTGCTTTTTCATCTTTTCCTGACTTTGCTGGAAATGGAGATTCTGGTCTTGGCAGGCAAAGCTTTTTTTAATAGTAGTTGGTATGTTCAGCTCCATTTTGAATGCAGCAGTATTGCAATAGATGTGAGCTTTGGTTGGTTTAACTTGAGTTTACAATCCTGTTTTCAAGGTATTTGTACTTTCAACTCATCCATATGGTTGTAGAGTGATTCAGCGTATTCTGGAGCACTGCACTGCTGAGCAGACTTTGCCCATCTTAGAAGAACTGCATCAACACACAGAACAGCTAGTGCAGGTTAGTGCATGTACAGTCATTTTTAATGCACTTAAGAATTTTTTGTTACCATAAGTTATTCCTGTATCCTAGTTTAAATGCATTTGCCTCTTTTTAGTTTTGTAGACATTGATTTTTTGTTTTTCTTTCCTTCCGTAGTTTTAATGAAAATGAATTTGGAAGTTGGGAGGCAAAGAAGATAAAAAAAGCGTTTTTCTTACCCTTTTGACTGTAGCTTGGTGTTCAGGGGAATATTACAGCTGTTAAAAAAGTATGATCTTAAATTTGAGGACTTCTTTCTTTAAGAGGATAAAAGATATTCTAGCAAAACACTGGTTTTACAGATTATTTACATTTTTCATGTAAAATTTGTGGTCCATTAAGTATTTCTTGATGAAGTATTTCTTGCATCACTTTGCTTCTGTAATGTGGACATTGTAATTTCCTTATATCCATGCAAATAGTCATTTCATACTTTATGCTTGTGTACAAAAGGTGTCTGTATTTATTGCTTGATATGAACACAAAAGAAAATTGAAGTCATCTTATTTTCAGGATCAGTATGGAAATTATGTTATTCAACACGTACTGGAGCATGGTCGTCCTGAAGACAAAAGCAAAATCGTTTCAGAAATAAGAGGAAAAGTTCTAGCTCTGAGTCAGCACAAATTTGCCAGGTATTGCACAACTTTCATATATTAAAGGTTCATTTACCTTGTAAAGTTGTAATACTGGATTTATTTCTTGTGTTACAAAAGGGCTATGATATTTTTTTTTTTATTTATTGTTTATCTTGCCCCCTGAAATTCCTTATTTTTATAGAGATGAATGAAAGTGATATTTTTATATTAGGTTTGGGGAAGGGAAGAGTCAAATAATCTGTAGCAAAACAAAGGAGGTTCTGTGGGTTTGTGGGATGGCTTTTCTTCACTTTGTGCAAGTGCAGAGAACAGGTTCCAAGTTTTCATGTAAGAATGCCCAGAGCCAGGTGACAAGCTCTGCTGGAACTTGAGTGATGTGCTGATGATGATAAGCTGGGACTTGCTGACTCTCAATCCAGCCTAGCAATTTGCAAGTATAACAAGGCCAGCTTTAAAAAGTGGTAGTTCAGTCTGACAAACATTTTCTGTCTTAGAAAATCTGAAAGACTGCTGTAGGAGGCCTGATCTATTCTTAAATTAGAACCTAAAACTCCACCTTTCATGCTTTTTGCTGAAATATGGATTATGTGCCTTTTGCGAAGAAAAAATACACCTCCAAATTCATCCTAGGTGATTTAGTGAGACTAACGTTGTCATCAAAATGAAGTAGAAATGCACTGACATTATGGGGGCATTTGTTTCAAAAGTTGCTAGGAAACTAGTTTATTTGAATTTTATTTGAATTTTTCTTTGCCTGAATAGAACTCTTCATAACCCTCTAACTTAGCTAATTTCTAACGCACAAATTTAGGACCGAGGTCATTTTGCTATGTTGCAAGCTTTGATTCCAGCTTCTGAAATGAACTGTAAGGTCAGAGACTTGCTCTGCAAAACAATATTTGATGAAATCTGATGTAGTCTTGCTCCTGAAAAGTGCATTTATTCAAAATGCAAGAATCTTCATATCTGGCTTTCTCTGTTGTGTCTTCAAAGGGCCCACAACCAAAATAGGTGTGCTAGAACACATCCACAGCCTGAAGTCCGGTATACCTTTGTAGGTTCAATGGAGAAGTCTCTCCTACGAAATAATCAAAAAGTAACCTTTTCACATGGATGAAATAATGGGGATATATAATCCTTTAACTTCCTCAGTCATTAGACTGGAGATTTGGAAATGAGAAACTGATGTGTTTGAAATAGGCTTTTTACTGGTGTTAAGAGCCCTGAAGAACTGATAAACTTCCAGTTAAACCGATAATTGTTATCCGAAAGAATGATACACCTCCAGTGCCATCATGGCCTTGCCTTATTTTTCAGCAACGTGGTAGAAAAGTGCGTGACTCACGCGTCGCGCGCGGAGCGAGCCCTGCTGATCGACGAGGTGTGCTGCCAGAACGACGGCCCTCACAGTGCCTTATACACCATGATGAAGGACCAGTACGCCAACTACGTCGTGCAGAAGATGATCGACATGGCCGAGCCCGCCCAGAGGAAGATCATAATGCACAAGGTATGCGTGTGCGTACTTGCAGTGGTTCAGAAATACGTCCGAGAGCGCTTTTCTGCCGGAGCACCTCCTCCTGCAGATGTAAAACTTAACGCTTCTGTAATCTAGAGCTTGCTGTATAACCATGACATTCAGTGGAGCTTGATGAAGCGGAAAACATTCAGGTCTCTGAGCGCTGAGCTGAGAAAGGAAAGTTTCAATAGCTGGATTTCATCTCCTGTCTTTGTGCCAGCTTTTATCTGAAAATACTTTTGACAGCAAAACGTAGTATCTGTCATCACTATTAATATAACAGAAGAAATACGGATTTCTCTTTTTATTTCCTGGTTGTGGGTATAAATCCACTCTGTAGTTCCCCCAAAAGAGATTCCCACGCTTCCTAGCATACAGGCTATCCAGACATGGAGAATATCCAGACATGGAGAAATGTGCTGTTGCCATAATGGCCTGAGGCTATTTAATACAGGGCCCAGGATATTCCTGCAGGAGCTCTGCTTCCCTTGGTCACCAGCAAGGCTCTCCCACAAAAGACTGCCTCCCTTTTCCTGCACAGGAACCTCAGTTATTTGATGAGTTAAAATCACCAGTTATACATCTTTCCAGAAACTTCCAGCACTTTGAAATATAGGCTTCTGGCATCTTTTTGCATAATTTTTTCTAAGTGCAGTCACCTCTACTTAAAAGTGTGGACGTTAAAAATAACCAAATATGTTTCTTATTACAGATTCGACCCCACATCACTACTCTGCGTAAATACACCTATGGCAAACACATTCTGGCCAAGCTGGAAAAGTATTACCTGAAGAACAGTGCTGATCTGGGGCCAATTGGTGGACCACCAAACGGGATGCTGTAAAAGACAAAGAGAAACGGAAGAAAAATTAAATTGTGAATTATCAAAACCTACAACTTAACTCTAAATGTTCTGATTTTTTTAAATCTATTTATTGACTTTGTTCATCCATTTGTAAAATTTTTATTCTTGTGTATATTTTTGGGGAGTGAATTGTTAAAAAAAAGAAAAAATATCTCCAGCCCTGATCCGGAGACCTATCAGATTGGATGGCTGGCAAAGCACAGAATGCCTGTATATGATGTAATTGTATCAAAATAGCTGTCACATATTTTGTAAATTTTTACCTTGTAAAGTCACTGAAATAGTTTTTAAAGGGAAGAAGTACAGTATTCTTTTAATACACTGGCTTGCAATCTGGTAGGTCTACCCAGCATCATAGCACAACAGGTTTATAGAGTTGTATATAGAATTAATCCTTATTTTTCCCTTTTGTGTGAAGTCTTTTATACCAGATTAAAATTGATCAGCTGCATAAACATTATTTAACATGTTGAAAAGTTAAGTTGTATTTTGGTGGTTCACAACATCCTATCCAAATAACTAACAGGGCATAGCAAATTAAAGTAGGGAAGAACAAAACGATGGAAACTTTAAAAGACTAGGTTTTGGCACTTGCTGTGGATACAGTTTTTTTTAAATCATGCCCTAAGGTTTTCTCTAGCGATGTATTAAAAATAAAGTGCTGTATATACTTATATATTTAATTGTTGTACAAGGTAGAGGGATTAAAATGATGGTGGTACTTCCATTCAGCAAAGTACTCTGTTGGAAAAGGAGTGAACCCTGTATTAACTTTACAGTCAGTTTTACAACGCAGAAAGAGTAGAGATATGTATTTTTTTATTTTGCATATAGAATTGTAAGGATTTGAAAGTGTTGAGCATTTATTTTGCTTTCTCACTGTAGATGCGGAAAATAGGTAATGATAAAGAGAAGGGGCCACTGAAAAGTAAACTTGATAGCTCAACATTTAAGCATGATTGATTAAATATTCAGATAGCTTTTTGCTTCCTATAAATATATGCATTGTATACGTGTAGTTAATAGGTGTAAGTTTACAGTTTGAAAACAAATCTCTCGTTTCGATGTTTATTACAAAGCCTTGCTAATTTAGTAGTGATGCTTACCTTGGTTGTACAGATGTACATTTGTAAACCTTCATGCTGTAAATGTAATTTGTTTTACTCCTTTTTGGGACAAAAATTTGCATTTTAGTGTATATTCATATCCCCATTCCCTTCTTTCCCCCTGGCATATAGTGTTGTATAATGTAAATTTATTTCAGCAAATCAAGAGTGATTTTTTTAAAATTCTATCTTTATATGGTTTCAAAAATATGAACCGGCTTTCTTTTTATCTATTGTGAGAAACATTATGTTTTGTTTATAACATAGCTGTTGAATCTGTTCATATGGACACTTTGAAAAATCAATCTGTTCAAATTTTAAATCAGGATAAATAAGCATAGTAAGAAGTGGACTGAAATATTTGGTTATCACAGAAACCAATGCTTCTTCCATCTTAATAAATGTGGCATGAATTTTTTGTACAGAAGAGTACTGTATTTTTGAATAGCCTTCTCGCAGCGTAAAGCAAATATGTATGATACTGTCAATTTTTTTCTCTGGACATATGACATTGTAACAGTAACATAAAGTTGATGTACATATACAAGCGGCCTTATGTACATTTCCCAATGATCTTTTTAAGGCAGAATTGTGACCATATGTGTATAATTAAAATCCTTTTTAATCCTTTGCCTATGGAAATATTTTGGAAAAAGCTTACTTTGTATATTCAGTTTCTGAAAGATAAAGAAAGTGCTTTGTATGTTGTTGAAGTAAGTATTTTGTGTAAAATGTTCATTCGGATGGCTTAAAGTTTTGATCAACGTGGTAGTTTGGAAACAACGTCTTGAGCATTGATCAAATAAAAGGCTGTTTTGGTAGGGGCGTGATCATGAGAAAGAAAATAGTAGTGGTATAAACTTGTATGAGGAATTCTGTCATGTTACTGTTGATACCAGGGTTACACATAACTGTTACTAAAGCAGACATCCGAGGCGCTGCGTTTCTGATGGTAGTGATAACTCCTTAATAGGCAAATGGGAAAGTTTCTTCTGGCCTACTTCCAGTGCCTGCATGAAGTCGTAGGCCTCGTTGTTTTGAGTAAGCACAATTCTAATTGCCAAGTAGTTTTTGCATGGCAGTTCACGAAATTCCTCCCCAGAGGTACCAGCCCTGTCATTGGAGTCAGAGCTTTCCCTTAGTCACCTAAAGGATGACTTCTGAGCCACTTCCTTGGGCACATCAGTTCTCCTCAGTGACTGTCTTTACCCTGTGTACCTGTGCCGTGTGTTAGTCCACAGAGCCCACATTCCTTCAACACGTAAGACAGTACGTCAGGCTTTCGGGCATGTCCAGGCAGAAACTGATAGTGTCCCTGTACTTTGTCCCTGCAGCACTCATGCCATGGTCGAATTTAAACAGTCCTGTAACTGTCATCCTTGGTGCTTTCAATATCTTGAGTATAATCTTCCACTTGCTCTCCTGAGGTCATTTGTGCACAAATTCTATCCAGGAACATGAAAATCACTGGATTTCCTTTCAACTATTTTAGGGTTTGGGTAGAACCACTAGACTTTTTGCTCAAGTATTGCTTTTTGATATAGATTGTTTACGGACCAGTTTGATTAGGTTTGACTCCAGGTGGCTCGTATTGAATAATGTAATGTTCACATGTATATACTGTAAAAATCAAAATGAAAATGTGTGAATAACACTGTGTGAAATATATCTGGTCTTGTGTTTTTCCTGTAGGAAACCAGCTGTATTCTCAGTTATGTGACTTAACCTGTGTCTGTGGAGCTCAGCTTTGGGAAGGTGCTCACTCTCTTGTTCTGATGGGAATTGGGCAATTATTGAAGAGCCCTGGATTAGATCATTAAATTTTCAGAGGGCAGTTTTGAGCAGCTAAACCTTCCTGTTTTGTACAACGTCTTTACTGACAACTAGTTAAGGCTACAGCCTGGTGACAGTTTCTTCGTATGTCCCTGGATCCGGGATGAGTTCTGGAGCATTTGAGAGGGTTAGCTTTCGAGAGAGAAGAAATTGTTAGCTCTCTGTGGCATCCCTGGATCCACACTCATTTCTGTTTCTGCCCAGGAGGTTTTTCAAAAGACCATTTTTAGCTGAAGGTGTGAAGTGGACTGACAGCACAGGAAATGAGCCTGGTGGGAAATAACTCACCTAAGGGCCCCCTGTGGACAGAACAGTCATAATGCCCATCCCTCCATCCCTGACATTTCCATCAGAGCATGGAGAAAATGAGGTTTGGGGGTCACAATGCTTAGACGTTTTAAAGTGCTGATGAAAGTTCAGAAGCCAATTTGGGCACTGTTGTCTCTAAGGAGCATGCATTTGAAGAGATGCTTATGGCTCACCACAGCATAATAGCACGACGTGGGGTTGGGCTCCACAAGAATGTTTGATGCTCAGCATTCCAGTAACTCGGAAAGTGGGTTTAACAGTGGGGTGACAACAACTCCCACCATGTCATTCAGGGAAGTAAGGCTGAGAGAATGCAAAAGCATTTTAATATCTAGCGACTGGTCATTGAAACTGCAGGTTGCATCTAAGTCATGCACCCGGGGGGAAAAGAGCAGCACTTTGCCCCTGCAGTCAGGGCAGCCGCAGCGCTCCGGTGTGGAATTCTGCATGGAGCGGTGCCTGAGCATCGCCTGTCCTGAGAGCAGCAGATCCTGCCCTCGTGGTGACACAGATCTCTGCTGCTGCTTGAGGAAGGAAAGGGGAGCACCATGAGCTGTCTGATCTGAGCTGTCGCAGCCCACGGCAGGGCAGGAGTGTCTGTTGGTTTGCTAACGCAGCGGTTCACATCGTACCAAGCTGCTGGTACCACCTGAAGTCTCATTAGTCTGTGGGCAGCACTGATGTTGTGATGAGCTACAGGCAGTGCTTTACTCAGCCCAAACAGTTTCAGATACACAGGCACTATCTGTGCCCAAAGGATGCTGATTCAAGCACCTCTTGGCTTGAGAATGAGGAAGCTTGGTTCCTGTCAGGGATACATCCCTCCTGGGGCTCTGCTTGGTTCCTGATGTTGGGCTAGGGAGGTGTGGGAGAACTTGGCAAGTGTAGATCCTGCCACCCAGGAGGAGACAATCTGAGAGATGCTGCAGAGTGAGCCTGGGGTGTTTGCTCTCCTGTGCAGCAGAGCAGCCCAGGCTTCCCCAACTCCGTCATCAGAAGGGGTTAAAAACCAGCACTGTTGTCAGAGAAAGAGTCACACATGGAAAGGATGGAAGGATGTCCATCCATCCAGTGTTCATAGCAGTCCAGAGCCAATACAGGACAAGGGCTTTCATGAGCTGGTGCAGCAAAGGAGGTAACTGCTTTAGCCAGGAGAATGAACCAGATCCCAACATCGCATATTAGGTGTCAGAACACGGAGGCTGTGGGGTGGGGGAGCAAACACCCTGCATGGAGGCAGGGAGGGGTAGGGAAGACCAAGTTTAGGGATTTAACTGAGCTCCTGTGCTCCTCAATGAGGTGGTGCAGAGCGTTTCCTCTGTTGGACAGAGCCTGCTCCCTCTGCAGGCTCACTCTGTGGCTGGGGAACTTGCCCAGCAAACGAGATGCTTGAATTAGTTTCCATTACCAGCCTTAGGGTTTTGAACCCATCTCCCTCACTTCACAGGCATTTTCCTAACCACAAGGACCTGGGCTGGTTTACTTTCTACTCCTGAATTTGGGCTGGGCTTTTAGCACAGCTTGAACCATTCATTGCATCACAAAGAGCACAAGATGGAGCATGACTCCTAAAGCATGCAGGTGGGAGTTGGTAGGTTCTGCACCTGAGATCCTAGTCTCCACCTCAATTCTCCCAGACTCACTTAATGCAAAATATATCTTGGGAGCAGCATTCCCCCATCATTATCAGACTTTTAAAGCTTTGGAAAGGCTTTATAAAAAGCAGCTGAAATGCAGGAAAGACCTATTCTAAAGACCCTTTCATTAATAAGAACAAACATTGGGATAAAACATTAAACCTTCTCACCAGCATCAGTACCTAAGCACAGGAGGCCTTCTGTCTCTTCCTCTTCTGCTTGCACAGTGCCTACCCAACCCTAAACTCCCCAGATCTGCAAACAAGAGCCAGGGTCCATTGCAGGTGACACAGCTGGTGTACAAGACCATCAGTCAGGGAGAAACCCCTTACATAGCTGAGCCCCAATGAGCTTCATTTGAGCTTCAGTCCTGCCTGGAGGGTTCAGATTTCCTGGCAGCCGCACAGCACCAAGCCCTTCCTCAGCCTGGCTGCTGGATCTTCTCCCAGCCCAGCCTCGGGGAGCGAGGCAGCCCTTCCCGGGCACGGCCGTGCTCAGGTGGTGGAGGCTGTGGGGAAGGCTGCCTGCTTGTCTGCTGCTCCCAGGACACGTCCACACGCTTCAGCTTCACAAACACTCGCTCCGAGTACTGGCTGCGGATCACACCCACAGCAGCACAGAGCTGCCCCAGTGCCTGACTGCCACAGAGGGATGTCACTGGTGGGGACTGGCCAAGCCTGCTGAGGTCCCTGTCCTTACAGGTGATGTGCCTTCTCAGGCTGCAAGGCCACTGTCTGCTCCTGTCAAAGGGCTTTCCTCAGTGCTGGGGAAGCAGAACAGTTGCAGGTGTCAGGTCCCAAAGCAAAGATCCCCAAAGACTGCATACTGAGGGCTAAAGGAAACTAAGGGAAGTGTTATGGCCAGAGAACACACACAGGTGGTGGCAGAAACCACTAGCCAGCCTGGCTAGCAAGGGGGATGATGACAGCACATTTCACAGCCATATTCTCTTCTCCCCAACACAGGCACCCTATTCCTTGTCTAAACTGAAGGATCAAAAATTAGAGGTTCCCTGGTGGGAATGAAGACGTCTCTTTCCTCCCCTGTATAATTCTTAACTCCCTTTCTCTAAGGCAGCTAAAATACAGCATTAGAAAATATTTTCATTCCTCCCTGCACAGGATCAGTTCGAGGAGAGGTTTTGGGAGGCCATCTGTTCATACAGGCTGGAGCTTGGAGAAGGGTTCAGCCCCGTTGCCTGGGCTCAGGTTTGGTGGGTCTGCCTAGATGCTGTTCCTTGCTCCACAGCTGTGTGTGAGCTGGATCCAGAGGCTGGTACAACAATCACAGCAATCACTTAATAAGCAAGAATCAGAGGGCTGAAGCTGGGCTGAGGAGCTGAGGATGAGCAACGTCAGTGCAAATCAGAGTCAATTCCAACACCCTGCATGGAGGGATGGGATGAATGGAGCAGAGTTCAACCCTATCAGATGTCCAAGCTATATATAAACTGATCTCTTTCAAGTCGGCCATTTGGCTCTTAAAAAGCCTTTTTGTATGAAAACTCACCATCTTAAGGACTCCAAAATTCACATGATCTCTCC
The DNA here is from genome assembly GCA_013390105.1 of Tichodroma muraria. Lineage (NCBI taxonomy): Eukaryota > Metazoa > Chordata > Aves > Passeriformes > Sittidae > Tichodroma > Tichodroma muraria. Next base: position 18,435 of record WAAG01052321.1, read on the forward strand.
TGTTTCCTTGAAACATCATGTGTCTCATGAGAACTAAGGGTTTGATTATTCATCCCAGTTTGGGAGTCATACAAGTTCACATCCTGCTGGGAAAGTGTCTGTCATGCAACCCTACCCCATGTGCCACCCCCTCCACATGCAGGGAACCAAAAGTCCAGAGGTCTCACCAGGGTGTTCAAGGTGACCTACTCCACATTTCTGTGGAGTGCTGCATGGCCCCCACTGGCCACTTGGAGAAGGAATACCCCCACAAGGACCATGCAGCTATGTCCCACCAGTGAGACTATGGGGGAAATACCATCCCAGTTTAAAACCATTCCTGTTTAAATGTGGACACTTCCAGGCAGACTCATACACTGGGAACAGAATCTGCTTGCATACTTAGGGATCTGGTGCCATTGGAGGGACCCTTGAGCATCCAAGACACCTGGGCAGGGCAGGGAAGGGAAACATTCCCTAGGAGCTTGCCTCAGCAAAACCTCCTATTCCAGCAAAATGTCTTAGATGGCACTGGATGCCTTAATATACACAGTGGGTCTCTTACCAGAGAAAGTACCAGAAAACAACATTTTATAAGTAAGCAACATTTATTAAGTCAGTGGTTAAAAGGGGAAGAGAAGGGAGAGAGGGAAGAGAAGGCAGGACTAGATCCAAAGGCTTTGCTGGGGGTGGGAGTGAGAACATCTTTATGCTGAAGAATGGAATGGGATGAGAGGTGGCAAAATAAAGCATTTACATACACACACACACACACACACACACACACACACACACAAAGCTGCTATAACCACAGTGCAATAAACAACCACAAGGAACTTTTGAATTACAAATAATGGGAGAAGGGGAGAGGGAGGCAAAAGGAGCACCTTGAAAACCAAATGGTGTTTTAAAAAAGTACATAACGTAGTAATAATAGTAAAAAGATGCTTTATGCATTGCAAAACTTTCATTCCAGGCCTCCCTGTGAAGTATAGCTAATTTCACAGACACCTAAAAAGAAATCAAACTAAAAAAAAGAAAACAAAAGAACATAAAATATGAAGCAATTAAAATATCTGTGTTCACCCTGCCAGGTGCTGTCAGAGTGGGGTGGGCACCAGGCACACATGCCACACTGAGCTTAAACCTATGGTAAACCCACAGCTTTCTCTTCCCCACAGACATCTAGGTGAGCAGTGCAGGAACCCCCCCACTGCCCAGCCAGGGTTACAGCCCTTGCTCCCCCCCAGCTCCTCACCCCATATGTGCCCCGCTGTGCCCCTGCCCTCCTCCCTCTGGCCCTGCCTCCCACCCCATGGGGCAGACGCTCCCATGGACGTGGTTCACCACCAGGAAGGCGCTGACAGGCGCTCAGGCACAGCCTGGTCTCTGCTTCAGCCTTGCACCTGTGGCACCCCTGCAGCACACGAGCACCCATCTTCCCGGGGTAGGGGCATCCCCACCCCCAGGAGCCGGGGAAGGCGTTCTCCTAAAGAGCGCATGAGAAGGCCGGGGTGAGGGATGAGACAGGACGGGTGGGATCGGTGGTGAATCAATGCTCTGACAGCCAGGGCTGGGAGGCACTTGCACCGCCTGGAGGGCTCGGCCAGGAGTGACTGCACTCAACCCTCAGACAGCCAATGCCTGCAGAAGGGGATAAGTGGCCTTGAAATGCTAAATGAAGGATGATAATTGCAGCAAGATGCATCCGTTTGGTTAATCAGGAAGAGAACCTGTATGTTATATCGGATCAAATTCATGGCATAGTCACGAAAACGGTAAAACCTGTCGCTGGCCCCAGAGCCATCATTCCTCAAAGACCCTCAGCCAGTCTAGGGTCCAGATCACCTCAGCTTGATGAATACATAAAAAAACAGTATTTTTTACAGTGATCCAAATATCTCTTCTGAGCAGCTGTTACTGAAATGGAACTAAAATCTCTGATGCAGCCTAGCTCTGCTCTCACAACTGCTCTGCTGCAGCATCTGCTTCTCCCAAGACCAGCTTTTTTTGCGTACGTAGGAGTATTAAACCTGCCTTGGCAGAATTCCTGGAGTTAGACGTGCTTACTCAAATTCTCCATGTAGCAGAAACACCTAACTCAAGACACTTGGCTGTTTAAAGGTGACAGTCATGAAACTTAAAGTCAACATGTTTCATGTGGACTGAATACTTCTGTATTTTGGTTAAACCACTTCATTTTCTCCTTCATTTGGAACATTTTAACCAGCAGTACAGCTCTAGTTTGTGCAAAAACTGATAGTTAACTTCAAGGGCATGTTGTATATCGGGTATGGTCAGAGAGGAACAGGGACCACATTCCACAAGGAGGACTTTTATTGAAGTTCTGTGCAAGTTATTCAAGCATAACCTATCGTAAGATAGAGCATAAACTTCTGTCACAAGTCAGGACAATAAAGGAATACAGAAAAAATACAGGAGGCCTTTGACAAGAGATTATACCTCACTCAATCTGGAGTCCCCATCACTCCCAGGCAAATAATGGGTCTCTGTGACACTGCCAGAGCCAGCTGTAGGATTAAAAATGCACATATTTTATTGTCATAGCACTTATTGAGGTACTATAAAGGCACCAAGTATCACAGTTCCTATTTTGCAGGGTGGCAGGCAGCTGTGCAAGGTCCAACTTCTCTCATGGTCAGAGGGTTTGCAACTCAGGCAATCTGCAAAACTTCTTTTCAGCACTTCCTCACTGAACACACTGAAGAAAGCTCCTGTTTCCAGGAGGACCACAGGATCAATGGAAACCTCCCCAGGAGGAGTGGGGCGGCTGCCAGGGGGCAAGGCAGCAGGTACCAAACGGGGGGTGCTGTGGAAACAGGGTAGCTCTGCCCTCGCTGTGCTGCTTGCCTTTCTTTCACAGCTCCCAGCAGCTGCCTGCCTGTATGCTCCTGGGAGTTGTGATACCCTTCTCTCCATGCTCATTTTCAGGCCAGGGCAAATCCCATTCTGTGCTCAAATTATCAGGGCACGGAGGTGGAGGGATCACGCACTGCAAGCCAGCATGAGTCACCGTGAGTGAGCTGACCACAGGGGTAAGTGCATCACAGAAAGGCAGCAGAGCATCTCCCTGGGCAAGGGAAAGAACAAAAAAAGTGGTTTTCAGGTGAGTGCTTTCAGAAATACCAGCCTCATCCACAAGCTCTGAAAGTGGTGGGCCGAAATTGTTGAACAGCAAAAGCAGCATCCAGTACTACAGGAAAAGGCCTCATTAAGAGAGAGCGAGTCAGTCTTTTCTTGTGGGCAACACCCATGTAACTTCAGGCTAATGGGAAACCCCTCTGCAGGCTGTCATGCTCCAGCCCCTGAAATCCAGCTCTGAGGCTCCCTGTAATGAGCGTGCAGGATCCTACCAGGCCCTCACAGGCAGCATCAAAGCAATGCAGTTGCTTTTATTACAGCTGCTTATGAAAACTATCACAAAAGTGGCATGCCACTGCCAGCTGAGCTTTTGCCAAAGGAAGCTCTGCTTAATTAGGTCAAGAATTTTTTGGTTAGAACCACAGACATATTTATATATAGTTTTCAGTGTCCACGCAGTTCTCCCTAGCAGAACACAGGGAAAGGGGATAGAGGAGAAAGAAAAAAAGCCACCGCACTCTTGGGAGAGGCAGCCAAGTTGATTCAGTTAGCAACTATAAAGCCAACACTACAGCTACCCTGACACTTGGACCATTACACTTTGCATTGTTTAAGCGGAAAAAACCCCAGACCTCCGATTTTTTACAAGAAGCCTTTTCTTGTCCAAGTAAGCAAGGTCACCCCTTCCATCACAGCATTACGCTGTGGAGAAGAAAGGAGATCAGAGCAGACATTGCCTCAGGCTAACTTCACACTCCACACCTTAGGGTGGGCCAGAGGGGAGTCTCCTTTGGTCTCTCACTTCCTGGGAGTGGAAGCCAGGAGGCAGATGGAGTTGCTCAAAGATGTCTGACTCACTGCAAAGGCGGCCGGACAGAACAAGAAAAATCAGATATCACTGTGCAAGCAAACTGGGTGCGTTCAGGTGATCCTGCAGCAAATCACAGCTGCATGTGAAAGGGTCAGAATCAATTATTTCTACATCAGTGAAAAATGTCAGGATTTGCCAAGGCATGCAAGGAGTTAGGGAGAGTTAAGTGTATTTGGTGCCACCAGCTTGAACAAAGAGAAATGGCCTGGTGAATAGGGGAGCCCTCTGTCTGGGGACCCAGAAGAGGAGTAGCACAATGACTGGATGCCAAATGTTGCACACTGGCAGATAAGCTCTTGGTAATCTGAGGCTGAAGGTCCAGCTTGCTTCCTCTTCAGACTTATTCTTAATGCTTGTATTGGTTTAATGACTGGGCAGATTGCTCCTTAGTTACTGCATGGAGTTAGAAAGAGAGGGATGTGATGTGAGCCATGGATAATAGATAGATGCACTGGCCTGAAGAACTTGAAAGGGGAAGAATAAGAGAAGCTCCAGGCTAGCAGCAAATGAAACTTTGCAAATCTTCCCGATCTACAGTCTCCAAATAGGCCACCAGCCACACTGTCCTAACCTACTCCTGTCAGGACAATCTTTCCTCTTCCATCTGCAGGTTTTAGCTCACTGATCAAAACTTCTTGTTGCTGGTTCACCATTTGGAGGCACCATCCATGGGAAAATCCCTGATGTCAAAGGGACTTTCAGTGACAGTACTTCACCCTTCCCATACATCTTCCCATTTTTTTGGATGCATCTCCCACCTCACTCCAAGAAGTTTCTAGGGCAGGCTGAATCTGAATGCATTTAACTAAATATATTTAACATCCTGTTACTGCCCCATGTGTTCAGGGGCACCCTCTTTCCTCTCTGTCCTGTTCAGCAATCACCACACAAATTCAGGGTTTCACCTAAGGCCTTGACTACACGTTATACTTGAGAAGTGAAACACGAGAGCTGTGGGTTTCCTGTTCTTACAAATCCCCTTTAGCCAACTGAGCTACCACATAGGGGGAAAACCAGGCTTTTTTCTCTGTCACAAAAGCAACAGAGAAAATGGCAATCATCACCTCGGAAGCCAACTACCTGAAGCCAACCAGAAACAGCACACGTGAGCAGTGAACTGTCAACCCCAGTAGGCAGGGAGCCTGGACACTTAGAGCAATCTCAATATTTGCACAAACTCTAACCTCTCACTGTGTGTTAGGGAATATATTCCTCTTCTCCATCCCAGGATGTCAGGCTGTAGCATACTTAAACAAGCTTGTCATCTGATGAAACCATTGAGATGTGATGTGTGAGTCTGTCCAGCTTGGTGCCACAGGTACAATCGAGGTACAATTAAGGAACTCAAAGCAGAATCTAACCCTTTTTCTAACCCTACCCCACCTGGTCACAGTCCATTAATAAATAATTTAAGGACACATGGCACCAGGCTTCAGGAGTCATCAGTTATCTGCTCTGCAGGCTGCACTGCTGCTGACGGGCAGCTGCAAGGTGAGGACACGGAGTGACAGTGGCACTTCCTCACACACTGCTGGGGGTGGGTCTGACGCCTGGGAAGCCAGGCGGGCAGCTCCTGCTGCTGTGTGATACATTCCTCGGGGGCAGGGCAGGATGGCTTCTGCTCCAGAACCCTGTGCAGAAGGGTGGTGGTTGCCCAAAAGCAACAGTTGCCATCCCTGATCCCAGCTCGCCCCTGGTGGCAGCGGAAGCAGCGGGCTGGATTCCTCCCGCGGCTGTGTTCCGTCTTCCCATAGCAGCACTCAGTTCAAACCAGCTCCTTTTCCCCAAGGAGACTGAATTCATTTGGGCTACACTGCTGGAAGCCCTTGATCCAATTCTGGGAAATCCCCACAGCTCCACTGTACTGGGCAGAGGCAACCAACTCCTATGATCCCCTGAGCCCTGGGCTGCCAAGAAACTCCTCTCCATACAAGTCTCATCTGGCTTTTCAGCATGGAGCTCTTTTGACTGAAACCACAATACTTACCATGCTTCAATGATCAAGCAGAGGGCACGGGAATGTCACTGAAAACACTTGGCTTCCAAATGCTGCATTGTTCTTCTCTCACCCCATTCACAGATCCCGACCAGAACATCCTGATCAAGCTCTAAATGTTTTTTGCCCAATCCAGCAAGAAGCCCTATTTGATCGAAGACGCACACAGGCCCACGCTGGCATGAAACCCATGAAGCACTCAACCCAGCAGTGCCTTGCCACTGCTCCCAGGAGTGCTGTGGAAGTGTTCCCTCCCTCCTCCATGCTGCCAGGGTTCACCAAATGCAGCCTTGGCCAAACTGACTCCTTCACCACCAAAATCTGCTGAGAAGGCTGGCTGTGCCTGGCATGCATTTCCTGATTCCCAGTGATGACTAGCAGACGGATGTCACCAATTCTGGGTGACATTTTCAGCCTCGTACTCTGCAGGCGCAGCACCAAGCACCTCTGACCCAAGCCCTGTCCCAAAATCCTCACGTCCAATGTTCTGGTTGCACCAGGTTCAAGACCTGGCAGGAAGAAGAACATGGTGGCCACGGCTCATGTGAGGGAAAGGCGGGGTGGTAGGAGCTGCATGAGTAATTTAAGAGGGAGGGAAAGAAAGCAAGCTAATTAAAGACGTGATAAAATCTCAACAGTTTTAGCCACATTGAATATCCAATTAGGTCTATAAAGCCTTTGGGCCACAGCTGTGGGAAGGGATTCTGAGTCTGGCACAGATTGACCAACACCCACTGAGAGCCTCCAGAGCAACCAAGAAACACCAGTTAAGGCTCCGTTTTGGTTACCCCTCTCCCCAGCTGCTCCAGGGCAGCAGGGCCCAATGGCTGCAGCCTTAACCACATCCCTCATCCATCCAGCTGCCCCATGGCCATGCTGTGCCCACCGGCCATGTGGCTAGTGTGTGCTGCTACAGCTTCCAGCAGCTATAAAAATTCCTAAAAACTGCCTTTTTTTTTTTTTTTCTTTTTAAATAACATTTGCACACACATTCAGCTGCATTGTTTATAGCAAACATTTCAACATGTGCTGGCACAAGCGGAGAAAATAAAACAAGACAAATGAATGGACTGGAACAGGAACTCCAGCCCTGACCCTGTGGCAGGGTGATACAATTCGTCCCGCGGTGTGTTTTTGCTGGATGGTTGTTGCCTCATTTTTGCCATCCTCGGTGGGACGTGCGAAGACCAAGTCACAGCAGCTCTGAAATCGCTTTTAACTCCAGAAAAAAAAGGGCGAGTTGCAGGAGGGCATTTCTTTCAGAGGCATTTTTTGTTGCAAACCTCTCGCAGCATTTTACGCTGCCAGAAATCCTGTTCCGAGCGGCAGAAAAAGCTGGGCACTAAGGCGTGGGCAGAGGCTATGGGGCCGGCCCCGGGGACCCGCGGGCAGGAGGGAAGACACCTCACTTCCCTAAAGACCTATTTTCTGTGGGAGAAGCCCCCGCTGGAGGTGACCGGGAGCTAGGAGGGTTGGTCCGGGTGCGGGGCCACCGGGGAGCGCTCCCGCCCCTCTCTCCGGAGCGGCGCCGGGGGGGACACGGCCGAGCGCCCCCGGGCTTTTCCCACAGTGAAACGGGAAGGGAGGGCTTTTAACAGTATCATTATTATTATTATTATTTTGAATNGGGAGCGGAGCGGAGGCGGGGCCGGCCGGGGGGTGGCCGTAAGGTGAAGGTTGTTGCAGTGGGTTCATTAAAAGACAGAGTTCAACTCCTCGCCATCGCAGAGCGCTGCTGGGAGGTTGGTTCGGGT
>WAAG01052321.1:26720-53767 GCA_013390105.1 Tichodroma muraria
GAAGTCACGGGTGACTCCTGAAGCGGGGGCGCTCCTGCCGTGCCCCGGCACAGCCCCGGGGGGCGCGGGTCGGCGGCTCCCCGCCGCCTTTGTGCCCGAGAGCCCCAGCCCAGTGTGGGGTACGTCCGGACTCTGCTTTCTGCTCACTGAAAGAAGGGTGCCGGTGCTGCCCGGCTGGGCGCACGGCTGCTCCGGTGCTCGGACCTGGCCCCGCTCCCCGAGAGTGGTGGCCCCGCGGCAGCGAGGCCTGTCCCGGCTGCCGTGTCCCGGGAGCAGCTCTCGGGGCAGCCCGGAGCCGCGGCCGCGCTGGTCCCGCAGCAGCAGCAGCCGCCAGGTGTCATCCGCGGACAGGGGATGATGATGATGATGATGGCTCTGCTGCTGCTCCCGCCCAGCCCGCCAGCGCCTTTCGCGGAAACCTGGCTCCGCAGCCCCGTGAAGTGCTTTGCTCGCTGCTTCAGGTCAGCCTGGGCGCCGTCGAGCCCCGTGTGCGCTCGGAGGGTGCGGGGCAGGAGGCCTTGTGGCCGCCCCTCGAGAGGCACAAAGCCGCATGCCCATCCCTTTCTTCTGAGATGAGGGACACGCTTCTTTGCTTCCCATGTGCCCCCACCGGACCTGAGTGTGCGCTGGTTGTGGAGTCTTCCCCTTTGGACGAGTTAGGAGAAAAAGGTGGAGCATGAGGTAGTTTGAGCAGGCAGGGCCATCAAAGCAAAACTGGTGGGCTTTTTTCTTTCTGAAGTGATTGATTTAAAACTTGCCTAGGGATGAACTGCAGCACCAGTCGGATAAGGGGTGGCAGAACAAAGTGCTCAGTGGGATCTGAGCTGCTCGAAGTACCTCTGGTTTTGCTGTACCATTCTGTCTGTGAACTTTTCCTGTAGCTCTGGACATGGTCCCTCCTAGCCCACATGGCAGTGAGTCGTTATGAGGTTGCTAAAAATTACAAACATGTGAGTGTAGGCAGCACTGTTCCATGGGAGGAAGGCTGTGCTCTCAACTTCTGAGTAAGCTTCTGCTTAATGAAGTGGGAAAGCTGCAGTTAATTTGCAGCCCCTGTACTGTATTTGGATAAAATTCCCCTGTGATAAATACTCCTTACTAGAAATGATAAGGACATGAAGTAAATACTTGTCTGGAGTTGTCCTGTGCCTATGAGACACTCAGGCCTGGGTGGCACTGCGGATGGAGGGGTTTCAAGGGTGAGCACATGGAGGAGCAGAAGTCCTCGGGGCTCTCCAGGGTGACTCAGCACTGAGGCTGTTTCCCTTCTGGTGATCACATGGCTTTTTTCCCCATGTCAAAATGTCAGTGACAGGGACTAATCTGCCTTTCCCACCCATCTGGAATTATTATGATTTTTGCATTGAGTGGCTGAAAACCTCTTGTGTTGGACACAGAAGCAGAGCGACATTGCATAACACTTTGAATCTGCCAGACTGCAGTGCTGTGGGCATTGCCATGGTTGTGTTGGGTTCTTGGTGGTCTGATCACTGGGATGGATGCCACTGCTGCTGGCACATGGCTTGGCCCTTGGTTCTTAATGTGTAACTTGACTCATCTATGCATATTGTCATTGGAATAATAAACAGGAGCAAGAAAGTGGCCAAACAAAAGTTGTTTTCTTCCTGAGTACTCTTACCTGAGGGGATGATTGGGGAGGTTCCTGGTCTCCTTCAAGGTGACACTTTATTGCTTAAAACACTCCTTATGAGAGTCATTGCCCTCTGTTGTTTTGATGGGGACATGTACTTCCTTGAAATAAGAAGGCTGATACATCTTAGCATTTTAACATGTTATCCTTGTTGTTCTCTCAAACGGAAACTTTTACACAGTCTAACACTGCCAGGAAGCCAAGTGAGCCAAGAGGCACATCCTGCTGCAGGAGGGCAGTGGGCAATCCATCCCCTTTGATGAGAGAAGAGAGTTCTGGTTGTTTCGTCTGGTATAGGTACATGCTGCTGGTTGACACAAGCTTAGCAGAGCAGGCCAAACCTTTTTCCAAGGGTGATGTCATTCCTATCTGAACGTAAACTAATTAGAAGAAATTAGGTAGTCCGGCTTGCTTGTTAAGCACGCAGGCAGTGGATAAGGAGGAAGCACTTTCCTCTATAGTATGCACAGAGCAGTGTCACAATATTCATCTAGCACTGTAAACAGAACTTCTCCATCTGAACACTGACTTGCTGGTGGCTACCTCCTGGTAGTGGTGACTGCTGTATCTGGTCAGCTCTGAGCAGAGCAGTGGCAAACAAGCTGGAGTTTGTATGGTGTAAGGGGGCTCTGCTGCAGTTTTGTAGTCTTTGTTCCAGGTTTCTCTCAATTTCAAGTGGTGAGAAGAGCTAACATTTTTAATGGCAGCACTCTGAAATTTCTGGAAACAAACAATCCTCTCTAACAACCTGAGACAAGTTACAGCAAGTGCAAGGAACCTGTAAGCCTTCTAAAATTAAGTTAGTGCACAAACCTGAAATGTAGGCTGCTGTTTTAGCAGCAAAATCGGTGCATTTTAAGTATGCGTTTTGCATTGCCTGTACTCAGATGTCTCCAGGTAGCCTGTGCACCAGCACTTTGTCCTAACCTTGTCTGGAGTGATTACTGTGTCCAAGAACCATACTAATACCTCTGAGAGGGACATTCCATACTGTTTCTGGCATCTGAGGAGCTGGGATTTTAGGCCCTCCTTACAGGGAGGAGGGAGCTTCTTGGGAGAGAGAAGATAGGGCCTTTTCCTGAGTAGGTGCTGCCAATTATAAAATTGCAGTGCTTCAGCATTGCAGCGTTAGTGTTTTCATCCTAATAGCTTTGAGATAATAAAGAATAGAAGACCTCTAATACAGCACTCCATGACAGCTGAAGATTGATGGGTTTGCTGTGTTCAAATGGCACTAGTCCCTCAGGACGGCATTCAGCTGATGCTGAGGCACCTAAATGTAGGTGTCTGTGTGTGCTGGGTGCTTAGGCCCTCATTAGAGTCAAGGCGATGTAATCAGTGGAGCCAAAGAGAGCGATTATCTGACCAGCCCCTGCACGTCTACTCCAAGGTGAGTTGCTTTGTCAGGGCTTTATTGGCTAGATCTCAAGTTGCCTATAAGAGGAGCACCAAGCACCTTTACTCAAGTGCCTTTATCTGAGAGCGATTTAGCTCAAAGTGATGGACTTTTTATCTGTGGAAATTTATGGTAACTCTGCATGAACAAGCAGACTGGATAGGTGTTGTTCTTGCCAAGAGAACTAGCAAAGCAGTGGAGAACATCAGCTGCTGGCTAGAACAGCAGCTCTCTCCTGTTCTAGTGCAGCTGTAGTCTTGCTCTGCTAAAGGTTGTGGAAGAAATTAGGGATTATAGCCAGGTCCTGTCTCAGCATTCTGAAGTGAGCAGAATATATATAAGCAGAAACATAAGTGGTTGTATTTGTGGGGGGATGGTTGTAAGCTGTTGAGTAGGCATCAGAGTGTTGTCATATTTAAAGACACTTTGTGGATTAGATATGAGGAGCTTTTGTTACTCCCTAGACTTTGATATAGGCAGTGAACTTACAGTGGGGAAGTTGTTTTGACCAACAGTGCAAGGACTTCTGATGTTTCTTATAGATTCCCTTCTGAGTTGAGAAGATACTCTTAAATGCAGAAGGCATGTGGTGCCTCCTTTGGAGTGCTGAGTGTCAGCTTTGTTAACAGGTCTCTAAGTTAGGGCTGACAGTGTACTTCACTTGCACTGCTGCTCTGCTGGCTACTGGTGTACCACAGCAACGAGCCTTATCTGGCCTGGCTAGAAACCTGGGATAGTGCACTGTCTGCTGTGGGGATGCTAATGGAAAAGTTACTGCTCTGTGAAGCCTCACCTCAAGGTGAGATAACATTTGGACCTCCTACAAGCAACTCTTGTGGGGCAACATCTGCTAATGTGGTGGTTTCCCAAGCTCTCTGTTTCTCAAGCAGTGCTTGGCTGCAGTCGGCATTCTGGGTCTTGTGGAACCGGCACGGGTCCAATGGAGTCTGTTAGCTTGGGCTCCTTGCCATGCTCGACTGTAGTGTTTGTATCTTGCTGCTGAGACCAGTCTCACCAGTGAGGCTTGCATTGCTGGATGGGAGCTGGTGTGTTACTGGGATTTGGATGGAGCTGGCAATAGAACTTCCCGTTGAGTCACTGGAGCTGCAGTAACAACTGACTCATGGAGGTGTTGTAAGTCATGGCTTTCCCTGCTAGGCTAGGCTAGTTAGAAACTCCTTGGGGTATTTTCAGTTGAAGAACTCTTGCTGCTTCACCTCTGTGTCTTGCTGCTCTGCTCTCTGGCAGAACTATCTTCTCCATAGCCCATGTTTTTGCAGCTTTAATGTCCACTCATTTTGTGTCTTGGTGTTCAGGCTTTTCTAGTAACTGAAAGGTCCTCTGGATTGCTCTTACAGAACAACTCCTGACTAAATCAAGTGTGCTGATATAACATAGGCAACTGCCTGCCAACCAGCTTAAAATACTCATGGCTATCTTGCCTTGCACAGAGGCTCTGTGTTGTCATACTCCACTGCATAGCTTTTCTAGACTGCCTGTGCAGAAATGTCAATATCTTGATTGCCAGTCATAGAAGCAAAGGCTGACAATCTTGATTTTTGTCTGTGGGCAGTCCCAGGCACACACTCCTGTCAGCCAACCTTCTGCAAAGTACAGCCAGTCCACACAACGACTGCTCAGAGTGCACTAGCTCCATCACCTGAGCACACACAAACCATAGCTGGAGACTGGGGGTTGCTCTTTGTCTGCCTCTGCCACGTGATGAGGAGCTTATTGCCTCTTTTAAATGTAAGGAAACTTGAACTCCATTCCACTTGGAAGGGGGAGCATGCTGAATGCTTTCTGGGCAGCACTGCAGACCATGATTGTCCTGCGCTGTACACAGGAAAGTTCCTGCTAATTAGTTTCTAATGCTGGTGACTGTACACATCCTGGTCAGAACCAGGCAGCAGCTCTGGTCCAGCCCCTTGCATATAGGGATTACTGGAGGAGCAGACTGTAGATTGAAGCCAGAGGTGGGCAGGGGTGAGTGGAGCCAGTCTGCTTTCTAGAGAGCAAGTGGTGATTAATGTAACGAGTTCCAGATGAGAGCTCTTGTGAAGCTCCATCATAGCAGTGACGCTGCTGTGGCTGTGCTGGTAGGAAGCCTTTGTATATTCTCTGGGGATCAGAGCTGGCAGCTACAGTGCTGTAGGAAGAGACTACCTGGCTCTTTCCTGTCCCAGAACAGGATCCCATGCTGGCTTTTTCTATGCTTTGAGACCAGAAGAGTGGAGAAATACATATATAGGTATGTATATATTTATAGAGAGAGACATCTATACGTGCCATGTGCTGCTTCTTATCCAGCTGACAGGAGAGTTTGGCGGCTGTGTGCCATGGCCATAGCATGGTCTGGGAGATTTGATACCTATGCTCTGCACAACCACAGGAGCTCCCAGCAGCCTGTTGATCTACCAAAACATCAGTCTCTGGTAAAAGCTTCTGCAGAGGAGAGAACCTGTTATCCCATTGACCAGCTAATAGGGATCTTTAAGGGACAGAGCCCAGGCTTTTTTCAGTCAGGAAGCTGATGAGTAAAAGCCCAAACTAGAGGAACCACAAAGCTTGCTTGAATTCATATCTAACACAGATGCTAATATATGTGACATTCTTAACTCACTCGCTGTGCTCTGTTGCTTACGAAACGGTGATAGAGACTCTCACACCAGCAGTTTTGATGGACAAATGAGATTTGTCCACCTCACTGGCTCTGGCAGTGTGTAAGTGGCACCTACATGCAGTGGAAAAGTGGTGGTGAGGCTTGCATCGAAACTTGCCTAACAGCCTGCAGCTAGACGGCTTTGACTTCTAAATCTCTTTCTGTCCTAATGGAGGAATCATCTAGATCGTGACTACTTTCCCATCAGTGAACAAAGCAGGGAACAAAAGAGGCTGACTCTGGCATGTCTGGGCAGTGGCAAGGAGTGCTGTGCTATCGTGTGCTCGCATCGACTGACTCATGGCCTGCAGAAGAAAGCTGCTGGCTTAATCCTGCAGCACCACCGGCTCCCTCTGAAGTGTGTTTAACCTGCAAAAAGTGCCCCAGTCTGCATCTGTAGTTGCACTGAGCTGTGGAACACTGGTGAGCTTCTTTCTACACAAGCTGGAAGATGTGATTATGAATAATTAGAAGTTATTACTCTAGTAGCTCAAAACTGCTAAACGTTCAGTGTGCCCTCCCCCCACCCAGCACGCAGCCAGAAGGGGTTAAAAAGATTCACCAAATGTTCCTTCACTGGTGCTTGAAGTGTGGTGGATTGACCCTGGCAGAGCACCAGGTGTCCAGCGAAGTTGCTCTGTCACTGCCCTTCTCAGGTGGGCAGGGAGAGAAAATATAACAAAAGACTTGTGGGTTGAGATAAGGACGGGGAGAGATCCCTCACCAGTGACCATCATGGGCAAAACTGACAGCACTTGGGGAAATGAATTGAATTTATTACATATCAGCTCAGAGTAGGATAATAAGAAGTGAAGCCAAACACCTTTTCCCTTTTTCCCTCCTTTTTTGGCTTAACTTTAACCCAAATTCAAAACACATTTTCCCCTTTTTCCCTCCTTTTTTGGCTTAACTTTAACCCAAATTCAGCTTTTCCCCCCCAGGAGTTCAAGTGGAACGTGATTGGAGGCTGTGATCAGTTCATCACACATTGTCTCTGCTGCTCCTTCTCCTCAGGGGGAGGACTCCTCACAGTCTTCCCCTGCTCCAGTGTGGGGCTCCTTGCACAAGAGAGAGTCTCCACAAACTTCTCCAACATGAGTCCTTCCCATGGGCTGCAGATCTAAATCAACTGCTCCAGTCTGGATCCCTTCCATGCGGTGCAGTCCTTCAGGAACAGGCTGCTCCAGCTTGGGTCCCCCACAGGGTCACAGATCCTATCAGCAGACTTGGTCTCCTGTGGGCTCCTCTCTCAATGGGGGCTACAGGTCCTGCCAGGAGCTTCTTCCAGCATGGGATTCCCATGGGGTCACAGCCTCCTTTGGGCATCCCGCCACTCTGTTGTGGGATCCTCCATGGGCTGCAGGTGGATCTCTGCTCCACTGTGGACCTCCATGGGCTTCAGGGGCACAGCTGCACCAGGGGCTGCAGGGGAATCTCTGCTCTGGGGCCTGGAGCTCCTCCTGTCCCTACTTCTTCACTGACCTTGGAGTCTGCAGCGTTGCTACTCTCACATATTCTCATTCCTCTCTTCTCTGGCTGCAATTACTCCTGTGCAATAACTTCTTTCTCTTTCTTGACTGTGTTATCCCAGAGGCACTGCTAATGTCACTGATGGTCTCAGGCTTGGCCAGCAGTGGGTCTGTCCTGGCTGCCTGGCACTGGTTCTGTTGGGCATGGAGGAAGTTCTTGTTAGAGAAGCCACCCCTCTATTCCCCCTGCTACCAAACTCTTACCATGCAAACCCAGTACAATAAAGCATGTTAGACACAAGGTGTCTTGTGACCAACTTAAATGCTAGAGTCACAATTGTGTATGAAATCTAATTTTCTGGCCTGTTCTGTAATACACCCCCCTCACCAGACTGCCTGCTGAGAACCTTCCTGTGCTTATTTGGGGGCATACTGATTAGCAAGGCTCAAAACTATGCCATAAATCATTCTAATAATATGATGGTATTGGTTGTGTTCTAGTGCCTGGGGATGTTCTCTGATATTATTTAACTTACTAGTATAATGCAGCCAGTGGGTCTCTGGCTGCAGGCCCAGAATATTATGAAGTTGAGAAAACTGCAGTATCCAGTAAAAGAAAGTGAAAGTTCACAATAGAGGATCACAACTCTTCTGTTGGAAACTGAACCTGTTTTGGATATTTCAGAGAGATGAGCAAGTACAGTTGTGTGAGAAGTCCTGTGTAATCCATCAGCTGAGGATTGCGAGGTGAATGCTACACACCTGAGACAGCATTCAGTGTTGTGATGCTGCTGGTACATGCTAGTGGTTCAGCCTGTGCTTTTGGACTTGGCCCGTAAAGTGGTCCTTCAGCATTTTGTGCTCTGCTTTATTTAGAGGGATAATGTGCTGGCCAGAGTTGGTAGTCAGTGAGTAGACCCAGAAATTTTTTCAAATATATGAAATATCTTCAACTTAGTGATGTTTGAACAGTGTCTTACAAGTCTGATCTGTTGTTATGTCACATCTTGGCTATGCTGATGGAACCTCTTGGCAGAACCTGGTTTGAACTAGGGGACGTGTTGTGTTTGGTAGTAAAGCATTCACCTTGCCTTGCAGTTTTAGCACTGTTTTATTGACTTGTGGTGTCTGTCAATCTATCAGCAGTGGCATAAGTGGTGTCTCTTGTCTCTTCACAGTATAATGTGTAAGACACAGGGATGTCCAAATCACAACTTAAAATCTTACAGTTGCCCATATGAGGCAGGAGAGCATCCAGAGTGCACAAACATGGTAGCACTCCCACTAAACTCAAACCTCCCTGTCTGATTTGGTGGCTGCTCTGAAAGAAGGCCATGGGGAAGACAAGTGAACAAGCTGTATACCTAAAAATGACAGCATGAGGTGAGACTTGGATAACAGCTGAGATCAAAAGGAAGCTCTGATTCGTCTTGCCTTTGTAACAGTCCCTTATTCAGGGCTCTTCTGTACAGATGTGGTACAAAACAGTGTAACTGGGTGACTAGATCAGAGTTAGTTTAATCCAGTAGGTCTTTGGTCAAGAAATGCCTAATGTCCATTAATTAAATGAGTGTAACAATTGGTGACTGGAGCACAAATGCAGCAGCAGGTTTTTTTAAAGACTCTTTCTGATGCGAGGATTTCATTTGGTGCTTCATCACTGAAATGATCCTTCAACACCCTCGTGACTCAGCATGGAAGTACACCAGTCAGCTCTCATAATCTCACTGAGGTGTTGCATAATTTAAGTGTGATTGAGGCAACTGCTGTTAGTGAGCAACTGCTGTTAGAAGTTTGTAGTATGTGCAGGATTAGCAATGCTTTTGTAAACCTGAGCACAGAGGCCACTAGTGTCCCAGGAGGAAGTTTGATCTGTCCCAGTCATATGGGTAGATCCCTGGCTGTGTGCTCCAGTGGTTGTGAGCATTTAAGTTTCTCAAAGGGACTCCATGCAGTCTGAACTCTGTTCTGCCTTGGAATAATTCAGTGAAACGTGGTTCAGACTGTGCTCAAAGACCATCTGAGCTACTGCTGCTTATTTCAAGGAGACCAGTAGCACCCAAAACACTTGCATGATGCTTTTCTTCAGGAGCTGCTTCAGGACTATTGTGGAAGGAGGGGGTAATGGTGGAAGTGCCTCTTTGAGAAGACTCTTGGGATAGGGGAACAGGGTATTCCTGATCTGGAATGTGCCTCCTTCCTATGCTGGAGATGTTTCAGTCCTTCAGTGAATGGCTTAGTCATGGTGGTATAACTGCATCTGTTAGCAGGGATGACTTCTGCATTATAAACAACCTTGGATTAGTCAACACTGAGATCCTGTGGATAAAACAAATGTGATAGCATGCCTCATAATATAGGGAGAGACTTGATTTCATCAGATCTAAGCTGGCAATGGTGAACCATAGAAACAAACATAAAAAGAACACCAAGAATCATAGAATATACTGAGCTGGAGCTCCACAGGGATCATTGAATTCACTGTGTGCTAGTGTAAGACCTGCCAAGGTGTAGGAACTGCCTTGCATTGGGTCAAACCCAAAATGTAAAGCTGCCTGCATGGTCTGTGTGAGTCCAGCCACTGGCTGTGACTCGTGAGTTCATTCTTAACAGGCTGGTGCTGACTGCTATGAGCCCTGCTGTGCAAGAACAGAGTCCCTTAGAACTGGTTGGAGCTTAGCTATGACCAAATCAGAAGGGTGCTGTGGAATGCCAACTCTTGGCTCATTTTACTACTCAAGTTTCTCTTCTGTAGCTCTCTTGTGAATAGTCAAGGTCTTCTGTACCAGACTGACAAGTAACAGCACCAAGGGATCAGGTTTTGGGATGTCCCTGGTCCTGCCATCTGATGTGCACAAGTGAGAGAGAGATTGCATTGGTGCCTGTTCAAGCCAGGCAGCCCCTTCTGGGTTCTTCCAGTCCCCTGATCCATCAGCTCTTTGGTGGGAGTTGTGGTTGAAAGGGCTGGTGGTGCTGCTGCAGCTGAGAAGTTGAGTGTGAGATTTATAGTGAAGTACAGCATTCCATGGGAACACGTCTGGGATATGTGTATGGAAAATACAGATTGTTAGCAAAAAATAATTTCACAAGCCATGGAGACTTCATTGTGCATCCTTCTGAAGAAAATGTGGAATTTTCACAAAAGCAGTCAAGAAGGCCTTGTCTTGGGCTGTTGTCATGATATGAAGGAGCTGAGGTAAGTTCTGTAAGTTAAGACTGTGAACAGATCAGCTGGGAAGATCAAGCAGTTTGATAGCAACAGGCCTTGCAGGTGGCAGGTGTTTCTGTCACTAAAGTGTAAGCAAATAGAAGGTAACTTTTGTTGTCTTGTGCATATCCAGTTGCTGTAGGATATATCCTCTTATAAAACATTATCTAGGCAGTTCCACTGTAACTCTCTGTAACTCATTGGAACACCTAGTCAGCTTTTTTTGTTGTTGTAAGGCCGAGTATTTGTAAGTTTAAGCAGTTGCACTTAAATTTACCAATGGCTTTAGCTAAGACCTTTTGTACTCCAGGGTTGCAAGTTCACCTTTCTGCTGAGGTTTAAACAACATCCTAGCTGCTAGGAAGCACAAGTCCTGCCCTAAATACAAGCTCTTAGTTTGGTACACTAGGGATTTTTATCTGAAACTTGGATTTCACTAATTTAGTATAGCACTGCAAGCAATTTGCTCAAATTAGAAACATGTATGTATCAGTAATAGACTGAAAATGCTTCTGTGATCCTTCAAGAAATCTTAGAGCTTTGTCTCCTGGCTCCTTGGCATCTCTCACATAAGGTAATTGCTGGACTTAGGGTGGAGAAGAGGGAAACTCTTGAGGTAAGAACCTGAGTCTTTTCCTATCCGTGTGTCTGGACACACTGAAGGCTGTTGCATTTACTCGTCTGCCAGTTGTTCCTGGCTGCATGTTGGCTTCCCTTCCTCAGGTGGAGCAGAACAGCTTCTTTCCCCCTCAGAATACTGTGTAACATAGTGATGAGGTGGCTTTTGACTTCTGGGACCACATCTGCTCAGGTCAGAGCACTTGTGCAGCTGTGGTATTGCTAGTGGTAGTTTGCTGATCACATAAAAGCTGGCGTGGAGCTCATTTGAAATGGGTAGTAGTTCCACCAGCCAAATTGCACAGCATTTGTCTCCAGGAAACAGGCTTCCCTAGGCCAGAGGCACGTGTGTTCTGGTGCTGCTGAGAGGCATCAGCGATGCACAGGGTGCCACCACCCTAACTGGAAGACTTGAGACAGACCACATCTTGCTTTCCTAAAGCCACACCTCTGATTTCTGAGCTGGGACTTCCTGAGCTGAGTGGCTGAAGATGACAAGAGCAAGTTGTGCTCCTGTGGGAGCGAAGTCCCTGAGCTGCCTCTGCCGTGTCCTGACCCTGGTGTGCTGCAGGCTTGTGCTCCGTCCTGCAGCCACGGCCTCGGCAGGGGCAGCCTGCAGGGCTGAGCCTCTCAGCGTCCTGGCACGTGGCCGACAGCCCCACGGTGGCCATGTGGGGCTCACAGGGCTGCTGGGAGAAGCCGGTCCCAAATGGAACAAAGGGGGGCACTTGCCACTTGCAGCTCTTCCCTCACACCCAGCCTTGGACTCCAGTCAGCAGCCTCAGGGCTGTAGTGCCAACTGCTCTGCTTCACTGGGAGCTGGGTGATTTCTTAGGTGTGTGGAGAGAGGAGACTGGCTTCTCCAGCACACACATGCTGTTAAGGAGCAATCAGGCAATC
Source organism: Tichodroma muraria (assembly GCA_013390105.1). Classification (NCBI taxonomy): domain Eukaryota; kingdom Metazoa; phylum Chordata; class Aves; order Passeriformes; family Sittidae; genus Tichodroma; species Tichodroma muraria. The sequence continues at coordinate 38,625 of WAAG01052321.1, forward strand.
TGAAGCCTGCTGTTGCACTTGTCAGAAACTCTAGTTCTGTAGCAAGTTTAACTGCAATTACAGTCCTCAGTGCTGATCACTAAACAGGGTGACTGGGTGTCAAGAGGTGGGGTAAGGAAAGGAATCTGTTTCCACCACAGGTCAGCTGGTTGGGAATAATTGGCAAAGAAAGCTGAATACATAAGCTCAGTGTTTTTATATGTGCTGGAGGCAGCACTGCAAAGTCCAGTCTCTTATTTAAAGTGGCTGTGACTGCTGATGCCTTGTGTGACGTGAGTTGCTCTTTCTCACCTGAACTCCACAGCAGGGGCTGCAGGTGTGTAGGAGGAAGAGGCAGCAGGTATTTAGATACTGTCACTTCTAATTTCTTCTGCTGGCAGGAGAGTCACATTTATCTGTGCTGTAGTTACCAGTATGCATGGGTAATGTGGTTTAGGCTGCTGGAGTTCTCTGCTGCATATGTTTCCATTTCATGAAGATTCTCTGCCTGCCAGCATGCTCCCCTCTTTAGCCTTTGTCAGGTTTCAGGGATCAGTGGCCCACTACTAGCCTCTGCTGAAACCAAGCAATTCTTGGTCTATTCCTTTCTAAACAAGCAGGTGAAGTGGCTGTTGCTGTAAGAATGAATCTTCTCTGCTGGTTTTGCTATGCTAGGAAGTAAGAAGTGCTGGTCACTTTCAGTCAGAGGGTTTTCAGACAAGCTAGGTTTGCCTAGTCTTGACTTAGGCAGTTCACTGCTCATCTCTCAAGCCAGTAGATTGAAATTAATTTCCCAGGATGGATGGCCTCAGTGAGCTGCACCTACTTTGCACAACCCTTTGAGCTTATACATTGGCTGTGGCTTTCTTGTGATGGCTCAAGAAACAAATGCCCGAACTACCAAGTATGTTAAAGAGCTGCAGGGAAGGATCTTTAAAGAAAAGTGGTTTATAACATAAAACTGAACTGGCTGCTTCCCATGAGATTAGCTGCAGTGAAATGAGCTTTCTCATTAGACTGCATCTTCAAAGCATGGACTGCCTTGAACCTAGGGGACAAAAGGACCCCACTTTCGGCTGTGTTGTGACAGCCTGTCACTGATACAGAGTTAAGCTGTGTGCCTGTTGTGTGCCATGTCTGTGGATGTGTTGATCTGTGGTGAGATTCAGTCTTTGGCCTGGGCTGCATTGCCTGACTGGAAGGAGCAGGTTGGTGTGGGTGAAAGCAGTGTGTAGTAACTTACTTGTTTGATATATTGTCCAGGTGAAAAAGCAGGAGCACAGGCTGTAACTCGCTTCTCTGTATTGCTGAGGGACTGAGCAGACTTCTGGCTGAGAAGGAGCTGAGAGACAGCTGAGCTCTTCTGCATCAGAACTGGCAGGGTACTCTGTGCGCTCCTGGCACAGAGGACTCCCATGTGCTGGCCGTGAGCTTCCCCTGCTGAGGAATCCATTGCCCTCTGGGGCTCCAGCTACTCCAGCTTTGCTCAGCCCTCTCTGATGAACGATCTTCAATGTACTCTTTGTCCAGGGATAAATGGCAGTTGCACTGGGCTTCCTGTAAAGTTCAGGTGACCCAGAATGGAAGTAGAACTGCTCCTGTTTGAACAAGACATCTGTCTAGCCTTTGCTACTGTGTATTCCTACTCCCAGGAGGACTGGGAGGACTCAAAAGCACTGCTGTCAGACCTTGGAACAAGCGTTATCCATTGTGAGCAAACACTGCAGAAAACTCTCCCTGCAGCCCCTGTCCTTGCTCATTTTTGTGTGAACCTGTGTGGCCCTCTGAGTCAGCCTCTGATTTGTGTGTTGCCTGCAGTCTGGTGATGTGCATTTCCATAATGCATGGCGGGCTGGGGAATGAGTGTCAGCATCCCAGAATGCAGGCTGTGAGTCTGTGTGAATGCTTAAGCAGCCCTGGCTGCCATGCTCTGCCCTGTGCCAACACAAACACTTGTGTATTCATGCACTGAGTGTGATTGGGAAACTGGTCCTGCTGGAAAATTCTTTGCATGATATTTTATCCTTTTTTTTTTTTTTTTTAATTCTTTTTTTTTTCTTCCTTTTGTTTAGTTTAACAAGACAAGATCCCTGATCTGGTTCACCATGAGAGTGCATAAACAGATATGCAGGGGGTGGTCCAGGAAGCATGAAGTGACATGCTCTTGTGGGAGGTGGGAGTTAAAAGGGCCCTGCTGTACAATGTGAAACTCAACCTCATGGCGACAGGCTGGTTCATTTTTGCTCTTGGCATGTTGATTACTGTGTTTCTGCCCTACGTAATTAAAAAAGGTACCCTGTAACTCTAAGGAGGAAATGTAAAGCTCATTGGGCAATAGTGTGGAACCTCTAGAAGCATTGGGACACTGGCTGGCTGCTCTTCCTATGGAGTAGCTGGATGCTCTTCCTTGGCCACTGCATCTTGTTCAAAGGATCAGGGTATGCTCCTACAGCTTGAAGAAAAGGAGGATCAAAGTCTAGTGAACAGTAGGCAGGCTACAGTCTGTTTTGTTCTGCCTGTAGTGGAATAGGTCCTAAGAGCTCTCATCCTATTTTGAGCAGCTACTGGAAGGTGTTTCACTGCCTTTGAGAGCTGAGTGCCAAGAGGAAACTACTGCGTGATGATCAGGGAGTTCAAACACAACCAGGACTTTGCCCTCAAAGATAGTTCCTCTCTCAAGTGACCAGACAAAAACAGAAGAGGAGTAAGATTGCAATTAACCAAGATTTTTGCATATTTCTTTACACTAATAACGATCTGATAGAGAAGCAGCCAGATTAACTGGCTTGCTTACCGCTTTCTGCTAAAATGGTGCTTGCCTTGCTGAGCAAAAGAGCACCCTTTGCTTTCCACTTGCTTCTCTTTGGAATGTGCACCCTCTGAGCCACTAACCAGCCTTGCTCCAGGTGACACAGATTGGCAGATGGAAGGGTGGGGATGCTGAAGTTTGTTGATACACATCAAAAGATTGCTGAGGGCGCAGGGGAACACCACCATCTGAAACAGGGAGGGCACTAGGAAGTAAGAAGTGCTGGTGACATAGTCTGTGGAATCGTAGGAGGGTTTAGGTTGGAAGGGACCATAAAGATCACCAATCTTTGGAACACTAGCCAGGGATAAAATACTGCTTAAATCTAGGCTGCCCAGCCCCTGGACTGTTCATGGGGTGGTTTGTAGCTGTCTTTGTGCTCTTTGGCCTGTGCTGTTAGTCTGCATCTTTGGCTCCTCTAGGAAGAGAAATACTTCATTAACCTACATGATCACCAAGGAGCACCAGGGTTTACTTGAGCCATGGAGTAGCAGGAGAAACAACTGCAAGAGAATTTAGGTGAGGTGGTGCTGCACTGCTGCTGAGTTCTGATGTAACAAGCTTGCATGCAAGCTTCACTCTTGACTTGCCATATAAAAGCATCAGCTTTCTTTCTGCGATTCCCTAATTTATGGCTGACTGTGAAATGGGAAGGTCTTCATGGACAACCTAATTCCAGAGACTGTATGTCTGTAAAAGAAGGGGGATAGGTGAGGATGCTGCTAGTGGGTTTTATGTGGGTGTTTGGTTTTGTTGTTTTCTTTTTTGTTTGGTTGGGTTTTTTTGGTTGTTGGGTGGTTTTCTTTTTAATTTTTTCCCCCCCTTAACCATTTAAGCTGTCGCCTGACCATGAACATTTGTGACTGGAGTTAATTGTGCGTGGGCAGAATATCAAGGTTTAACAAAGCTAAAGTTTCCTTCAGCAGTTGGTTTTGTCTTTCCCCCACACTAATACCAACATTACTTTGAGGTTAGAATAGCTCTTCAGGCTGCTCTGCCTCAAATAGCATTTCTTCTCTTCAGTGTATAGGAAAAGGAAAAAAGACAAACCTTTCTGCTCGAGTTTATTTAAGAATTAATTGCTCAAATCCTTGTGAAAGTATTCTTCTAGATGTTCTATTGTAGCCAAAGTACAGGGCAAATGCTTGTCTTGTTCTTGTATGCCTCTTAAACAAGAGCAAACTCTTGGTTTTCCTTCCCATGCAGTTGGAATACTCTTGCAGGATGGTTAGGGAGGTGTTTGAGGTGGGAGAGCTCATTACAGGTCATTCTTTTTCAGCTGAGTAGAAGGATTTATTAGGAGGAATAAATGTGCAAATTTAACAGCTTTATTCAGATAACGGAGAATTTCAAGTGTTTTTGCAGATCTCTAACTGGATTAATAAGACTTGGATACAAATCATCCTTAATCTAGTTAAGGGCTTGTAGCAGCTTGTGGCAAAACCAGTGGTTTTGCTTACCTCAAAGAGCAATTTGAGAAAAGCTCTTTCCTTTTGCATGTATCAAATTAAATAAATGTGGTTCCCAGTTGGGGCAGGGTTAGATCAACTAATCAACTACTATTCTCCCCCTCATCGTGAGAGAGTGCCTCAGATCTCTGCTGTAGAGGAGGGAGCTCTGTAGCAGCTGATGGGGTAAGCCCAGAAAGACTCATGTTTTGAGACTCTGACCAAGATGAAGACTGAAGAATAGTTGAAAATGATATTTTAAAAAAGAAAAAATGTCTGGACTATGTCAGCCTTCTGGATTCAATAATATTGCTAATGAGTTGTGAAAGCTTGGCCCATTGTTGATTAAATTGAAGATGCCACTAAGCAGCTTTCTGGTTGTCCCAGCAGAACTGAATAACTATTGTTCTGCAACAATACAGTGCTCAGCAAGAGCAGAAGCTAACAGTCACCCCAGGGTTTCCCCTAAACTGGCTGCTTTGATCCTTGCGGAAGAGGGTCTTCCACTGGTTAATGAGAACTGGTTAAAAGATACCAAAAATACAATTAAAAATTTTACCCCTCACATGCAACTGAATTCAGTGACAGCAAATCAAAAGGACTGGACAAATATTTCCAACCAGTTGTCTGAACTGCTAAAAAAACCCCAGCAAAACCATACAGGCTTGTTGGAGGGCAGAAAAGCAACATGTTGTAGGTGCTCAGTAAGAATGAAAAGGTTTTTTGACTGGAGTACATGAGATACCATCAGAGATCCTTCAAAGGATCCACTGTCTGAAAGGTAGAGCAAGCTTGTTTTAAGCTGGAATTATTTTCAGCGCTTTTGTATGATAGCATGACCCAGTGTTCCGTGCCCCTAATCCTCTTGGATAATCAAAACCTTTCCCACTGGTGTAAGTCAGCTTCAATAAAAGGTCATGGAAAAACCTTGACCATGAGGTGTTTGTTGTTTGAACAGCATGGTCTATCTTCCTGATGCAAATGCAAATTAATTCAGACCCTTCCAACTGCTGTCCTGAGTCAGTGTTTTCTAACCTTGCTGTGTCTGAAATCCTTCAGCAGCAGATCATTATAGAAGCATGGCCTTTCTGCAGTTACTTGTATTTTGTGGGGAGGATACCATCTTTTATGCCTATTGAAGCTGTAATTTATGGAGCAAGAAATGTAGCCTTTATATAACTATACAGTTACATAAATTGGGTAAATGTTCCTTAATGCTTGTGTGTCATGAAATTGGATGATGTCATGAAATTACAGCATTTTGTGGGTATTCTGACTGCTGTCCACATGTGCATAATCCTGTACTGTCCCTTGCGTATTTAGAAGAAAGAAGAAAGTCTCTCTCAGATCCCAAGCCTCAAAATGCCTGGTCAAAGGGAGGTGCCACAATGCCCGGGGGACCAGCTGGGGACAAGACCCTTTGGGACATGTAACTTCACTAAGTTCTCACATAAAACTGGAAAGCAGGCTTTACTGATCCTGATGCATGTTTTCTATTACTCTCTAGAGTGGAGCAGCCAGCCTCAGGGGACTCGGACTGGTCTCAGTCTGCCCTGGTGTTTGGAGGGTGGGTGCTGAGCAGCTGCTGGACAGCTCTGCACTGCAACACCACTGGGTGTCCATTGGTTTAGACTGGGCTGCTCTGGGCTTCTCTCCTCTGAGGAGGACCTCACTGTCCCTGCTCAGACACAGAAATCAAACCAGGAATCTAATAGGTGCATACCGAAGGCTATGGAGAAGCAGAGCTTGCAGCAGCCTGGGAAGAGGCTCAGAGCTCAGGTGTAAGGGTAGGGTGGCTGGACACACTGCCTGACAACAAGGGAAATTTGGCACAACTGAACAAGCCTCGCCTATTAACCCCTCAAGGGGGAAGGGGTGCAGGCTCAATAGTCAAGATCAAGAGTTGTCATTTTATTTCTTGACAGTCTGTGATCCTTTCAGGAGGATTGTTGAGGTCTGCAGATGATTGGTCTGTCCAGGTGTTGTTGGAAATCTGTATGGGCTACCTGTGAATGTTCATATTTGCGGGGAAGGTAGCCTTGATCCTAGCTGAAGGTGTATGGTGATACAATCTTAAGCTGTATTGGCAGTCCCTTACTTAAATAAAAAGCTGGAGAGTTTGCTTTCTAGCTGCTTCAAGGAAGTCTTCCCACTGGGAGAATGCAACCCCCACCTTTAGCAACACGTTCCCCTTTTGCACTCAGCCAGGCTGAGTGAAAGAACAAAGGGTTGTGCTTGTCACTGCTGGTGTGAGAAGTGAGGGAGAAAAATGATCCCCAACCCCCCATCAACAAAAATGGTGCAATTCCTAAGGCCTCACTCATCTTCTGAACGTACTGGAAAGGGCACACGAGGGAGCTGGGTTTGGGCAGCCTGGCAGTTCTTTCTTTATTTTTTATGCACCAACAGTTCGTACTCTTTAATATTTGAAGTGTAGTAAGATCAGCCTGTGTGAGTCACCACCCTTCGACACAAGGAGGAAAACACACGGGAAGTACTTATCTGACCTACTTTCTGTGGAAGAGTGCAAAAGCACAGTGCAAACAAACAGGGACGAATCTAAAAATCAAAATTACCTCGTGACTTGCAGTTAAGCAAGAGATCGAAGGGCAATTCACTTTAGAAATATGCTTGCAGAAGCTTAAGAAATAGTGATTTGGGGGTTATTTTCAGTAGGGAAGAAAAGAACTAAAAAAGTTTCTGTCTATATGAGGAGTTTTTGTTCCTAGTTTCTTGTTATTTTTCAGAAAAAATCATATAACTACAATAATTGCCTAGAAGGAGTAAGATCTTGGGGCTGAATAGGCTGGTGGCAACTTGGTTACTTTTCTTCAGAGAGATGGCATCTAATGGGCTAGTTAACCACCTTGGAAATGTGGGGAATGGATAATGTATTAAGGATGGGAGAGAAAACTGGATAAACCTGGTATCTTAAGAATAAGAAGGAGATAGGACCAATAAACACATTCATTATAGGTAATAAAGTGACAACTACAGAGCTGGATTGTTTTGACAGTACATGCTGGTGCTGGCTAACTTCTTCCTGGCATGAAGATGAATGTTATATTCATTTTTAAGTGACACTGTGTAAATGCAAGCTAGAGAAATGCAGTGGGCCTGTCTGCAAAGCCGAGAAGAATATATGTCCTTTTTTTACATAATAAAATGAGAGTTTGCACTTCTTGGATGATTCAAAGTGACATCTAGACTTGCAGATGACTTGCATCTAAACTTGCAGTACTGGAAAGGGGTGACAAAGGTGACTTGAGGGTGGGATAGAAGTCAGAATTTGGGAAAACAGGGAATGTAGTTGGATGTCAAAAAGATGAAATTTGGAAGAAGTGATTTACAGGGCTTTGATTTGAAATCTGAGAAGGCAAAATGACTGGTTAGGTGATGGTAGCCCTGCAGAAATAACCTGAGGCTAGTCATGAGCTGAGAGTTAGGCATGTTGTTGTGATAGGAGCAGTAAGTGTGCACAGCACAGGCCAATGAGATGCATGAAGTAATCATTCTGTAATTAGTAAATTAGTAAACATTAAAAGAGCATTGTCATCTTTGGAGATTCTGAATAGATTTGAGTGTTGTATGCTCTGACAAACAAGTGCCATAGAGCAAGGGTTTGGCCTCTTGTTTCAGCAACTGAATTCCAGTGCTGGTTAGTGCACTCATTGGATTGTAAATGGAAAAAGCTCAGGGCTTCTTCTCCAACAGCGAGGGCTGGCTTCTATCTCTTGACTTATTTTGAGTGCCCACACTTAATAAAAAGGGTCTTTGATTCTCCTTCCAGCTAGGTGATGTAGTTTCAATATATCACATATGTGATATATTTCAGTATTTGAGTCAGAAAGGGAAAGAAGACAAACTACTTTGCCTCCCTTTCCTTTATGCTCCTTAGAATTAATGCAATGATTTGCAGATGGAGTGGTTGGTAGATAGGGAAGACACGAACAGACTGGTAAAGAATGAGCATTGCCTGCTACCAGGAGGCAGCACTGAATGGATTCCTCTCGTTCTTCTTTCCCAACCCAACTGCAGCCTGGAAGCAGTGCAGAGAAGGGAGACAGCAAGACTGACCTTTCCAGCAGCAAACATACTAACCAGAGCTACTCTTTTGGGGAGGGGAGCTAGAATAAGGAAAGATGAAAAAATGCAATCTGAACAAAAAAAGTTTGTGTGACCTCTAGGAACTCCTAAAGGACTCTGTGCAGGCTATCTGATTACTTCAGTCTCATCACTGACACATCTCTTTGCTCTTCTATTTAAAGCAAACTACAAATCTGAACCTTCCTCCTGAAGACCTTGATTCATCTGGTGATGAAGATGACACATTCTCGGGTTCAGGTGCAGGTGAGTTATTAGCACTTGTGCTGGTAGTGCTTGATCCTTCTAGGATGTGGCAATTGAGATCTCAGTAAGCACCCAAGTAAGGGGGGTAGGGGGAGGAATACACACACACACACACACACACACACCCCAGAATATGAGAGCTGGGAACAGAGAAAGGGCCTAATCTATTAATCTTGTATTCCTTGAGAAACTAGCAATTAGTAGAAAAGGAGCTGTAAGAGACTTGAAAGGGAGCGGAAGCAGAGGTAGACTCCATGTGACTGCTAGTGAGAGATGTGTGAACATTATGAAACTGGAGTGATTCTTCACTCATGGGGAAGAGAGGTCTTAACAAGGCCCTTTTTGAGCAGGTAGGAGACAATGTTTGAGGGTATGTAAACCCCAGCCTACCAATATGTATCGAGTGTAAACTTTATCTGTCATCAGATGTGCATGTTCCCATGGGCCATAGTTTTTTATAAGTAAAGGGGATTTAGGGTAGGGGAAGAAGTCTATAAAAATGATTGCTAAACTGCATGAGAGAGACCCTTGGTGTTCGGTGCTGAAGTTGAGGAAATGTTAGTGAGAAAAGGGCAAGCTATTGAAGGCTGAATGCTATCCTTCTGCTTCCTTCCAGCCACAAGCTTGTATTTTAGATTAAACTGCAGAAATTAAGACCCTGAAATCCATGCCAAATGCGTTAGAGATTGAAGGTGTGACTGCTCTGAATCAAATAAAAGTGTTTATGGAAAAAGACTCAGATAACCACCCTGAGGAACCAGTGTACTGAAAGCAGATTTCCCTTGTCAACCTCACCACAAACAGACGGGCACTTTTGCCTTGGGGAGAGGCAGATAACTAACAAAGTATTGCTGAATAGCACATTGGTCTGTCCCTTCCTTATTCCACTGAAAAGGATGAGGAATTACAAACTGAACTGCTGTTATTATGAAAATTGACTATGAAGGTTAAGCATCCTCCTTAGACCAGTGTCCTGAAGATACTATTAACAGGTATCTAAACTGGCCAAGGATAAATTTTTTGTTTATTTGTTTTGCAGGTCCCCTGACTGACCAGTCTCGCACCTGGAAAATCCCAGGAGAATCAACTAATTCCTCAGTACTGGCAGCACCAGGGAACAGTGAACAGCCGTTTCCTGGGATTGAGAGCAGAACTGAAAAGGAAGTAATATCTCCTTCTGCAACCAGTAATCTAGTGACAGAGGAGCCAGTTGTAGCTGTGAAGGACGAAGTACCCATGCTGGGCTCACCTGATGGGAAACCGACAAGCCACGTAGTCACAACAGCAGTGAGAAGCCCCACTGCTCACTTTCCTTCTGTGGTTCATGCGACTCCTTCAGGAGCCTCTGCTGTGGTCCATGAGCTTGAACCTAAAATCCCCAGCTCTGATGTGCCAGACACCAAGGACGTGCCCGAGCCCAGCTCTACTGCCCATCGTGAGGGAGACGTCGCTGCCACCCCCGCGGCCACAGCTCCAGAGGATGTCTCTCCCACGCGTGAGGAGGTTTCTGAAGATGGCTCTGGAGACCCGGTGAGGACTAACAGTTCTGACACCCTTTCCAGGGAGATGTCTTTAGTAGAATGTAGTAAGTTGGTTTGGCGGGAACAGGTGTTAATTTGTCAAAAAACAGTGGTTGGTTTAATAGGTTATGTTGGTGGAGGGTTTTATATGAGAAAAACAATAAGCTAGAAAGTCTCTGGAAACAGACATGATGAGGAACATGAGTAACCTGATTTGTATATCCCAACAGGGAGACTTCATCTTGACTAAAGATGAGGATTTGGTCCCCACCCAGAACTCAGAAGTACTGGCTGACTCTGAGAGGAATGCCAAAGCAGCAGGAGCCTCGGGAATTATGGACAGAAAAGAAGTTCTTGGAGGTACCAGATATTTTGGATTTCTAGCTGGTAAAAGCAGATTCCTGTAGGAATCTCCAGGCAGCAGAAGCTGCAGTTGTGTAAATACATCTCTGAGCAAGGAAGCCAACCTTTTATGTTAGACGTCTGAAATGAGGGTGATGATTCTGTGTTGTGAAAACCCTAACAGGGGAAAATATCAGTCTGCTAATAGCAGCTAGAAGTGGCTGCTTTATCTGCAACTTTGTTTAAACCTCTTCCTTCACTCCTCTGAAAAATTACAGTAAAATTTCTCTGTTGTTGCCTCAGTCAAATTACCAGGGTTGAACACAATAACCTTGTGTGCTTTGCAGCATGGCCCAGTGGGAGATCCATGTCCCTAGGACTGGCTGCTGTATTTGAGCAGGTGCTTGGTTTGGGAGGGAACAGAAGGATAAATTAATTTAAGTCATTAAGCCAGGGACGTGTAAGGAACAATCTGAAACTTAAATCATAGTAGCACTATCTGGTATGGCATCTAGAGTAATATGTGTCTTTTTCTCCCCTTCCAGGTGTTATTGCTGGAGGACTTGTAGGCTTGGTGTTTGCAGTGTTTCTAGTAGCATTTATGCTGTACAGAATGAAGAAAAAAGATGAAGGCAGCTATTCACTGGATGAACCAAAGCAGTCTAACGGAGGATACCAAAAACCACACAAACAAGAGGAATTCTATGCATAAACACTGATCTTCAGGACACTTCTTATTCCATCTTTCTTTGGACTCTTCTCTCCCTGCACGTGGACCTCCTAGTGTGCTTTGCATTAAACTTAAGCCATATGATCATTGGGTTATTTGCCCTTACCACTTAGCCATTGGAAATTTTATAACTACAAAGTAGATCTGGATTCATTGAACATTCCCTGCTTTCTTGCACAATTTTTTTTGTTTTTTTTTTTTTTTTTTAACAGAATTGGAACTACAAGTTCCTAAACTCACTTTCGTTTATCTAAAGACTGCTGGGACAGGCGGTGGGGAGAAGATAAGGGAGCACTGTATGTATAAAACTCTTGATATTTAGGGAAAGGGCTAGAAAGAATAACCAATTATCAGTGCTCAAATTCTGTATAGCAGGGATCCTTCCTATTTAACTCATAGACATGTTTTGAGTGTAACAAGTGGCTGTGCTGGGCAGACTTTTGGTACACTGCTATCCTCTAGCTCTTTCTGTCAGCTGTATTTGAAGCACTTAATGCCTATGAAACATCAAGCTGAACTTGATCTTTGCTGAAAGGAGGTGTGAGGGGCAGGGTAAACAAATGACTGTCATGTGGTTTAAAATAACTTATATTTTGGAAGCATTATCCCATACTCAGAACCAGCTCCTAAGCAGCTGGTACATACACTAGCAAAAAACAAATCCCAAGAACCCTAAAACTAAGCGGAGAGTTAATTTTACCAATAGTGTTGGGCTGTCCCACTACCCTCTCTCTCTCTCTCAAGGCTTAGGTAAGAAGTAGATTTTTCCGAGCAGTCTCATCTCAGACATTCCCTCTCCTAGGTGCCCAGTTGAGGCTGGCTGTCCTGCTGTAGATGATCTTGCCCCGTGCAGTACCAGGTGACCGGGGGCGTGTTGTAGCACCCCCGGTCACCGTGGCTGTCTGGGAACGCGGCCTGCCCTCTGTGCCCCAGGGCGCCGTGGCACACGGGGGTGGGAGGTGGGAAGCAGCACATCATGACTGCAGCAGAGGAGTAGAGAAGCATCTGAAATGAGCCTGGGGAAGGCTGAGTGTACGTGGCCTGACACAGATACAGCAGTTGGTGTGCTTGATTCTCGCTACTCCAGAACGGCTCCTTGGAAGCTGTTCCTGCACTTTGGAGAGAAGCCACTCCAGGGATGTCAGTCTAGTAAGGGCTGAAAAGCACCTCCTGAGCAAAGTCTGGATGCCTGAAGCTGTGTGTGGTCAGTGTTCTGTCAGATGTCAGGCACTGGGGCCTCACTGGGGGTCTGGAGTTCTCCAGAGTATCTCAAACCGAGCGAACGCAAGCGTGGTGTTCTGTACAAGCCTTACTTCTGCTCTGCCTTTGGGTAGCTTCTTGCCACTTCAGTTCCTCGTCACTCAGTGCAGAAGGTATGGGATGGGTGGAGGAGTGTTTACAACTGATGTAAATATTTGTACCGTTGGGCCAGAGGGAATGATTGGAGCATATTGGACAATATTGCAACAGTTCATACAAATGTTGCACGTTAACAGACAAACTTAAAAACCTGTGTAACTTAAATGAAGTATAAAACACTCCTGAGCTGCCATGCAGCTAAAATTGGTGCCTTCTCTGCAAACACAATAAAAAAAATCCCAAAATGTCTTGATTCCAAACTCTTCTTTATGCACATGGAGAACTTGTGCATATGTGCTGTTTTTTTAAGTTAAGCTGCAACAACCATTATGGTTTTTTGTTAGGGTTGTTCTGTTTTCAGTTGTTTTTTTTTGTTTTGGTGTTTTGTTGTTTTTTTTTTTTTACTGAACGAATTTTTATAGGTTAATGCAATGACCAGATGGTGTTAATTTCAGCTGTAATTCTTTGCTTTGTATAGGAATGTAGAAATGTTTGATAGGTCTATCTATGAAAAGGTTCTTCTAAAGCACAGGAAGATAAAGTAGTAAAATTCAGTTGTACCTCACAACCTTGTTAGGGGGAAAGGAAAAAACTGTATATTTTGGTAGTCTTAACTGACAGTTTGTGAAACAAACATGACATTCTGTGTTATTTAAGTGGTACAAATGAAATACGAGTTCTGACAGAAGTTGCAACATTGGGTTATCTGTATGCCATGTAAAGGTATACTGCAATAAATGGCATTTTGGCAAGAGTGTGTCTGACACAGTCTGTCTGTGAACATTGATGTGCATAATAGTTCAAAAAGTAGATGCTTTTTTTAAGACTGTCTAGGTCTTTAAGGAATTTGGGTTACAGAACTATGAATTTTGGGACTAAAGATGCAGAGATTCAGTTCAGCATTTGTAGGAGTGTGGCCTGCCTTCCCTCTCACCCTGCCGTGGGGGTCCTGGTTGCAGTGAGCTGCTCTTGCTGGAGGCACTGGTGTGGGACACAAATGGGCTGCGGTGGAGACTTGAATGAAATGGTTTTGTTAGAGCCCTGCAACATTTCATGCTGGTTCTGATTTTGAGACCTCTCCTTGTGCAGAATGTCACCATCCCCAAAATGGTGATAAAAGTTGCAAATCTTCCGCAGGGCTTCCTCTTGCTCCTCGTCTTCTGCCCTCAGGAGTTTGAGAGCAGCGAGGACTTTAGGAGGGCAGCCCCAAGCCTTCTATTAAAACCTGCTTTCCAAGATGAATTGGAGATTGTACCCCCAAGGAAGGAGAACAGAGCAGGCCTGTCCTCAGTATTCTCTGTGCAACATCAATTACTCTGGGCTGCTATGGCTTGTGTGGGAGGAGATGCAGCAACCCAGAAGTAGAGGAAAATGTCCTTCACAAAACAGGGAAGTCAGGAACTTCTGTCTGTCTGTGTGGGTCCTACTGCAGCTTTACTTTTACTTAATTATTTTCTTATGCAAGGTTTTGAACTGCAAGAAACTTATTTTTTATTCTCTAAACTGTCCACTGTATTTTGAGTTTGCTTACACTGGAACCATAGGGGGCTGTGTTTAAAAGAGAAAAAAAAAAACAAAAAAACACAACATTTGGCAGAATCTTGGTAATCAGAAAGTTTTGAGATCAGGCAAAAGGATTGAAGGATTGAATTTAGAAGACTTGTTTCCATAGCTAAATACAGCTGAAAAGTGCTTTTTAACTTCATGCCAACTTTGCCAGTCCCTTAAATCAGGTGAAGACTTGTGTAAGATCGGAGCTGGCTGGTTTGCATTCGTAGGGCCTTACCAGCTGTGAATTCACTTCCTTAGGGGCTACCAAGACTTTTGCTTCCCCTTTTCTAGAGTGATAATGTGTGAAGTTAAGGCGGCAGGGAGGGAATAAAATGAAGTGCTAAGGGAAGTGGGAAATTCCTGTGTGAAAATCCTTGGAAGTGCAACACTTATCTGATCCTCAGTGTGCACTTGAGATAAATTTTGTTGCATCAAGAGAGAATTATTTACAGGAGGGCTGGTCTGCCTCTGTACTTTGGCACAGGTTGGCCTGCGTTTTCCTGAGTCACACTGCTGTTCACTGTGCTTGCTGACTTTCCTCTTCATCCATGCTGGAGCAATTATCACATTTGCTCTTGTTCACAAGTGAGATGCAAAGAATGTGGCTGGCAGGAAAATTTGACCCCTTCTTTGTTCTGGAAAAATGAGCTGGAGGGTGTAAATGCACTGAATGTCAAAGAAGGCAAACTATGAGAGAAGGAGGACTTTTCACAATTCTCACTTTGTCAGGTTGTATTAGAGCCTATAAAGGAAGCTAAAGCAAATCTAAATGGCTGTATAATCTTGTAATTGAAACAGAGAAAAGGAGAAAAAAGAGGGCCACTCTACAGGGGTGCTGAGAAGAAAAACTATGTCAGGCATTTCATAAATGCCTTATCTGAGTTCATCAGGACCAGTGTGTATATAGATGAAAATGAGTAGTGGAGTGAAGGTGCAGGGTGAAATTTGCTCCATTTGAGATAGCTGCAAAACAAAACAACAACAAAAAAAAACCAACCAAAAAACAAACCCCAAGATTTTAAATATGCAAGAGGTGAGGTAGAGGCTCAAACCCA